>JAULKM010000010.1:793899-805559 GCA_032355605.1 Rubia tinctorum
ACGATCACGATCCGATCTATAACCGAGCCGATCCCGAGCTTGTTCACGAACGTGCGTGTTCGTTCTCACCCCTAGCCCTGAACTCCTGAGCCATAACCATCAAACTGGACCCTTCAATCCATTCAGACTGCAAGCCTTACCCTTTGAAGCCTTGAAACTGATCCCTTTGGACTGAAACCCTCACTGTTCAATTTCATGGAAATAAGCCGTCAAACTGAACCCATCCATCCAACTGAACCCCTTTCCCTTTGAACCATCGAGTCATAAATTGAACCCACGACTCTAGGGGCTCTTGAATGCACTGCTGAATTCACACCCCTTGAACCCTCACCCCTCGAACCCTTGAATCTTCAACCATACAGGGCTCCAGAATGTACTTCCGGCGATGGTCAAGAATGTATTATCTGCTGGAGATTATGGTAACCTGGGAACAGCTTGTATAAAAAGGTGTAGATATGGGTGAAAATTTGATGTTTCAAACCTGGGACCGAAGCTGCCTTTCCATCCTTTACAAGGGCATTTCTCGCATTCCAAATGTAATAAACCGTAGTAAGCATAGCGAGGATATCGATTCTGGCAACTTTCTTTGCTCCATTGGCCTCTCTTTTAATCCACCTTACAGCTCCTCTAATCGTATAACACCTTCTTCGCAACCCAAACCACTCCTTTGTTGGATCCCAAATGTCCCTAAAAAAAACTGTAACTAAAAAAAAGATGTTGTGCCGTTTCCCGTGCTGCTCCACAAAAGGGGCAGTTTTTGTCTCCTTTGTAATTCCTGAATCTGGCTCTTGTGGCAAGTCTATCCCTCACTACTCTCCAAGAAATGAATGAGAATTTGGGTGGGTAAGAAGAATTCCATAGAAGGCGAAAAACGTGGTTGGTCGTTTGTTTCTCGGTAAATAGTTCATATATTTTTTATGAGTCCAACCATTTCGGTGTTGCCCAATTTCCAAGCTTGGTGACTATTGCGTTTCCGCCTCCACGCATGTTGAGTAAGATGTCCTTGATTTTCATTAGCCATCTTTTGAGAGGCGACGAGTTATATTTAGATGGAGCCCATGTCCAGAAATCCGCCCCTTTTATGTAAAAAGAGTGCACCCACTTTGCCCACAAACTTTCTTTTCTGCTATGGAAGTTCCAAATTTGTTTCACCAAAAGTGCTTCATTCCATTTGCCAATATCTCGGAGGCCTATTCCGCCTTCTTCCACCGATGTGCACACTTTTTTCCATGAAACAGGCGCTGATTTTCCATGCCAAAGGAACCGTTTACAAATTGATACCAGATGTTGGATGACATTATGTGGCATGGGAACTTGTTGTATCCAGAATCCAATTACTCCTTGGAGTACTGATTTGATAAGCTCCAACCAGCTGCATACGATAGGGTATAACCCTTCCATGAGGAGATGGCATTGTTAACAACCTCTATTAGCGGGGAGAATTGCGAGACCTTTAACTTCTTGGAGTCAAGTGGGACACCAAGGTAACAGATTGGTAACTGGATAGTGGGTATCCCTGTGAAGCTCAAATCGTTATGAACACCTACCATATAGATAGCATATTTCACCGCATTTATTGCCAGGCCAGATGTTGCTTGAAAATTGTTCAGTGTCTTCATCATGATACCGATTGAGTTCCTGTCCCCTTTTGAAAATAACATCAGATCATCCGCAAAAGCAAGGTGCGAGATCCTCTTGGGTTTGCACCTGGGGTGAAAAAAAAGGTGTCGCGGTTGCCGTCCTGATTAGGCGTGAAAGGTATTCAAGGTAAATGACGAAAAGAATAGGTGACATTGGATTTCCCTGTCGAAGTTCCCGTCGACCCACAAAGAAGCCGTGTAGCGCACTATTTATTTTGATTGAGAAAGTGGACGTAGACACACACTCCATAATCCAACTAATCATCCGATCCTGAAAATCCAGGTCGTGAAGAACTTCTTTGAGGAAATCCCAAGAAACAGTGTCGAACGCCTTTTTAATGTCAGTCATAATTGTGCATCTGGTGTTGTTCTTCTTTCTAGCATATCCTCTAATGATTTCCTCCACCAGCATAATATTGTCTGTTATTGAGCGGCCCTCTACAAATGCAATTTTTACTTCATCAATGATAGACGGGATAATTCCAGCAATTTTTGTTGCAATAATTTTGGTGATGATTTTGTACGACACGTTGAAGCAAGAAATGGCCTAAAGTCGTTGACACATGGGTTATTCTTATTTTTCGGAATGAGGGAGATGGAAGTGTGATTCATTTGTTTAAGGATTTTCCCTGAGGTAAAGAATTCCATTACTGTTGCGCAAACGTCTTGCCCAATAATGTCCCAGTGTTTTTTGTAGAAGGCAGGAGTATAGTCGTCTGTACCTAGTGCCTTGTCATCATCCATGGAAAATACTGCCTGTTTTATTTCTGATGCGGAGATCCTCATTCCCAGACATGCCTTATCGGTGGTGCTAATTTTTGGTCCTCTCTGTAAAATGTGTAGCTGCGTACAAACACGACTTTTAGACCTGCCAAAAAGATCTGTGCAGAAATCCACAAATAGTTGCCCGATTCTGCTCTACCCAGTAACTAAATTCCCTTGCATGTCATAGACCGCTGTTATGGGTGTGTAATTTCCAGCACTCTTTATGAGATCATGGTAATACTTCCTGCCTCTATTCGATAACAAAAGATGCCTTGTTTTCTTCCTTTGTGTTGCAAATCTTCTCCCTGCATCCTCTAAGAACCATGCTTTGTTTCTTAGCCTTTGAATTTCTTCCCACTCTTCTACACTCGCATTTCTAATATCCAGGTTTCTTATTATGTCATCCAACAGGTTGTTCGCTTGCAGCGCTCTTTCTGAAATATTGGAGAATTCATTTTTGTTCAATTCATGTAATGGCTTTTTCAGATTTTTGAGTTTGCTGGCTAGTAAAAACTGTCTCGTTCAAACTCTCGGAATATCCCAATTTGATTGAACCACCGTTTTACAATCCGGATGTTCGTTCCACACGTTTTGGTATCGAAAAGGTTTGGTTCTGGTGGATTCCCCGATGGATAGTTCCACATAGTAGGCCCAGTGGTTCATTCTGGATTGAAAACCCAGAAAGTAGGTAGTACAAAAACCATTCACCCAGTAGTCATTTAAGAGTACTCTGTCAAGTTTTTCCAAGACTCGATTAGGACCTCGCCACGTTTGCCAAGGCCCAAAAGAAGGTGAGTTCGAGAAGGAGCACGATGTGCTCATGTCATCAAAGTCTTGAAGGAAATATCTTGATAATACAACACCCCCAATCTTGTCATTTGGTGTTAAAGTGCAGTTAAAGTCACCAAGAATCATCCAGGGTTCAGTCAAACCCATTCTAAATTTTTTCAAAGATTCCCACAAAGTTCTTTGTCTGACAATCGTATAAAGGCCATAAAAAAGGTGCACAAGAATTCATGCCCCGTGAACTTACAAGCAACCCTTGAGTGTATGCATTGTTCCGTAGTTCCCAGTACTTGAACATTCGTAACCTTCTCATTACACATTACTGCCATTCTTCCATTATTTATTTGATCAAAGTTATGGGCGAAATTCCATCCCCTGTATCCTCTCTTCAGGAACTTTCCGAATTTATCATCATTCATTTTCACTTCCATAATGCCAAAGATTACTAATTTATTACCAGTTATGAACTGACGCAGAGCGTGCATTTTTGCGGGGTGGTTCAGGCCCCTTACTCGCCTACCACCGCCGCCAGCTCCTTTTTGTTTCCCGGGGAGCGCGGGAGAGAGGGTCGAATTATTCGGAAATTCAACAAGCACTCTCTGAGTCTTTTCCTTTTTCTTTGTGTCCGCATTAAGCTTTCAAGCATGTTGGCTATCCTGTTCACCATCAGAAATGTCCGCACTAAAAAAAGGCCTATTAGGACACATATATGAGGATGCTTTTGTGTATGTATATCTATATATGTGTAATTAAGACATTACAAAGTGACCCAGTATCAAAAGTATTAAGACATTTATAAGTGTCCTAATAGATGTGTATTAGGATGCTTATAAATTAAACGTCCCAATACATACTCCCTCCGTCCCACTCTAAATTGCTTATTTACCTTTTGAGAATCAAATTTTGTAAACTTTGACTATACATATAAAATAATAAATATATCACGCGAGACATTGTTTTATTTGTCTTAACATCTATTTTCTAAATATCAATTTTTATGCTGCATTGTTGTATGTAACTAGACATATTTACGGTCAAACATGCTCATTGAAAACCGTGAAAAAGTAAATAAACAATTTAGAGTGGGATAGATGGAGTATTTAACTAGGACATTTAAAAGCGATATAGATATATTCTGATTTGATGCATGAAAACAAACCTATATCTTGTCTATAACGTCGCTTAATATAACGACCCGAGATCTATAAGAAACCGCGATAACGAGACATTCTTATCTTTGGAAGTTTTTTTTTTAATCTAAAGTTCATCATGGATGAGCAGGGGTTATTAATAAATCTCCTAACCAAAGAAATATGTTCTTATAGCCATTGCAAAAGACCTACACTTTGACCAACCTACTTTGTACAAAACTATTGAAACAGAGTAAAGGGTTATAGAAAAATAGAGACTGTGATTCCATTGCGTAATCTCCTAACGAATGGCCAGACAGTCAATAATTTCCAGAACCTTGATGAAAAGAGAAAGCTACACTCTCTGCCTTGTTCTTCGGAAGTGTGGGAGGAGTTTATCCCTTCTAATAGGGAACTAGAAGTCAGGCATGTGACGAGTTTCATGAAAAGAGGTTGAGCATGAGGACTTGTTCGCCATCTTTGCGAGGTAGTCAGTGGCCTTTATAAGTGAAAGAAAACTGAAAGGATCCCCTCCTATGAAGTGCCCTGATTCTTTTGATAATGTTGTTGAGCTTCCATGGCGGCTTAGCCTGTGCTCTAAAGTATGTTAGCAGCTTGCTGTGAGTCATTCTCAATGGTCACCAAATGATTGCAATTTTCAGCCCCTCTCATGCCTACATATTTAGCCATTAGTTCCACATGGAGAGGAGAAACCAAGGTGTGGCCTATGTATTCAAATATAGTGTGCAGCAGAGAACAATCCGATGATCTAATAACTCAACCTATACCTGAAGAATTGGTATTAAAAGAACCATCACAGTTGATAATAATACCTTCTTTCGGCGGAGACCATCTTACCAATGTGATGATCATCTTTGATTTTTTTAATCAATTTTGGTGTGACTCCAGTCGGTGAGAAGTAATGATTGCCAGGAAGAAAAGGTATATCATCATGCACAGCGTAGAGAGAGAGAAAAAACTATTGTAGCTTTCGAAATGGTGTCCGAGTTATAGTCCTTTTTGTCATAAATCCATCCCATAAGATAATCATTGGTAGGTTCATAAATATGGAAAGTCTCAATTTAGGGAAGCTTATCTTTGGAAGCGTCCTATGAATGAATGACCTCTGTTTAAGCTATGCCAAAATGTCTAAACAGTGCCGTTCCTCATTCGCCAGGGTTGTCATGGTGCCGATGGTCATGCGCGAAGCACGACCAGGACACCATAGTGTCACCTAATATTATTCTTTTAAACTTAAAGCCGTCAATGACGAGAATGTTAGAGCATTCATTTCTTTTTAGGTCACAGAGTCACCTCTAAGTGACACACGTGAGGATTAACTATAGCTGAGACATTCATATAATTGATCAACTATACCATTTCTATTTGTTATTCTAAAATTCTAATGAAATAAAAAAAATATAGAGTTAGAAATTAATTATTGTTGGTAAAAAAAAAAAGCTTAGTTTAAGTAGACAATCGTTTTTTAAACAAAGATAACTGACAAAAAGTGGACTAGTATATGAAATGGATATATATAGAGTACTATTTTATTAAAATACATTTTTATTCATGTTTGACACATCACACATCAAACTTCTTAAGCATACAGATAACAAAATATCAAATAAAAATTAGTTACACTATGTTGTAACAAAATCTAAAATAATCAAAGTAGCTGGAATTTAAATAATCAAATAACTAGGTTGTAATATTTGCACTCTCAAGAAATAAAAAAAAGAAGAAGCTATATTTAGAAAGCTGGTACGTGTGTTGGTTTGTCATCATCCACCAGGGAAAAACTGTAATAACAAAAAAGAGATGTCTTTACAACAAGAAGCAAAAACAAAAGCAATGAACAAAATCATTCCCTTAGTTATATTCAAGCTGTAATAACTGAAAACCTACAATTAAAACATGGAATTTCTGTGGGATTCTCCTCACTCAAAGTTCTTCATTTTTTAAAACCTCTTCTTTTATCATCATTTACATAGAACAACACATATCAATCAATGACAACGGTAACGAACCATGCGAATCGCATAACATTCTTTGCGATATCTTATCTTTTGTTTGCGAACCTCGTCGTGGAGGGATACCTAGGGATCAACTGGGGAAGATTGGCCACGCAGCGAATGATACCATCTATGGTTGTCGACATAATGCTACAAAACAACATCACCGAGGTGAAAACTTTCAGTGCCAGCATGAATGTAATGGAAGCTTTCGCGGGATCAGGCATTAAGCTAGCCATAACTCTTCCCAATCAAGCGATAAAAGATTTGGACAACGATAGGATGGTGAAAGCGTGGATCGACGCTAACATCCAACCTTATGTGGCAATGAATATCAGTTTCAGGTATATGACACACATATAGTGGAATAAACATGAATCTTATCAATAATTTATCTATAGTTTCTGATGTTCTATTTTTTCAACTCTATTATATTTATTTAGTGGATGTTTTGATTCGGGCCTTTCTCAATTGATTTCCAGGTATTTGTTCGTTGGCACGCAACCATTAGCGAATAAATTTGGTAACATTCCATTTGAAAATACTATTGCTGCATTGGATATGATGCAAAAAGGTCTAGATCAGATGAAGAACATCACAGGGGTGAAAGCAACATTTTCTCATTACACTGATATTCTGAACACACCCCTACAAAAGCCATCAATGGCTGAATTCAAACCGGAGTTTAAGGATAAACTGTTTAGCTACTGCTCCATGATCAGCCGCAATAATGCTCCATTCGTGCTAGACATGTCCCCCGTCGATTGCATCCTGGATCACTTCGTGAATGACACTGAATTCGCTTTTTTCGAGAACAATTCCACATTCAAGTTTGCGGATGGAGAGTTCATCTACAACAATGTGTTCGAGGTAATGTACGATTCCGTGGTGTGTGCAGTTGAGAAACTAGGGTTTCATGGTTTGCCTATCGCTGTTGGATCGATAGGATGGCCGACAGACGGATTGCCCGATGCAAACCTAGAAAATGCTGAGAGATTCCACCAGGGCTTGGCTAGGTTTGTAAAGAGCCAGGTAGGAACTCCCCGGCGCCCAGGAAACATTGACGTTTACATCCACAACATAGCCGATGAGAACTCCGTGAGATTAAGCGCGGGCGCTTATCTTCGACACTTTGGAATCTATAGGTTTGATGGACAACCTAAGTTCAACCTTGACTTCAGCGGTAATGAATTGAAAGTGAAGCCGGCTGCGGCTGTAGGCATTACGCATATGCCTAAAAGATGGTGTGTTTTGGATTCCTCAAAAATAGACCCTCAACACATACCTTTCGACACATTAGACGGGTACTTTAATGAATCGTGTAACGCGGCCGATTGCACCTCATTGGCAGCAGGAGGATCGTGTTCTTCGCTGTCGTTTCCTCTGAACTATTCTTATGCATTCAATGCCGGTTTTCAGTCCAAGAAACAAAGTATTCAGTTCAATAACTCGTGTGATTACGGAGGATATGGCGTTGTAGTTCCAGATGATCCTTCAACTCCAAACTGCATATTTCCTATTGAGATTATTGCAGCTGAAACAACAAACTTCTTAGGACAAGGAGAAGGGCAAAAACCCTCTTCAGCATTTAGGTCATCATCGGCTTTTTCAGTTTTGGCCATTGTCCAATTTGTGTTCATCTTGTGTAATCAGATGTAATCTGAGTTCAATGTCTGAATTGGATTTTGTCATTTTTTCCGATACATATTTGATGAAATGTTTGCACATTTTCTAGGCCATTTCCTGCTTTTTTGATCTCAAAGGTTTTTTCTTCAGTATTCAAACTAAATCTTTTATTTAATTTGGTACAGAAAACTTATCTTTCTAGATTGCTACTATTTTATGATCAAACTGCGTTTTCCATGATTGAGTTATATCCCACCAATAAATGAAATTAACCATATTACACGAGCTTTCAGTTAACCATTTTCAAATGACAGTTCCATGTAATCTTTTATCTTTAAACAGATACTATTTAAATTCCACCTGTCTCACTATAATATTGAGTGAGACCGTCTCACCTAAATGTTTGTAAAAAAAGAACACTAATTATCACGAGCATGCACAATGGTAGCTCTTTAACCAATTTTTTCTTAATAAGAGAACTCCTAATTAATCTTTATGATAGTGATAGAAAATTTACTAGCTAGTGTCATCATGGCTTGGATAAAATCAATAAAAAAATTATTTCATAAATCATTGTTTTTACAGTTTTGATTCAAGTAATATGGAATCAGATAAAAATTGCACCATATTGTAACTAAAGCATGGAAAATTGTCAAACTCGGATGTGAAAAGGCTACATAATTTTATGAATAAAAGTAATCACCACTAATTAAAGGCCTTGCATCTAAAAACACACTTTATATTATTTCTACGGTTGTAACTATTTTACGATACCGAAAAATCCACCATATATCTATATTTAGAAAGGTAAATCATGAAATAATGTGTTGGCTTCGCAAATCTTTCCTTTACAACAAAAAAGTAGAAGAACCCAATGAACAGAATGAATCCTTTAGTTTCTTTATGCTGTAAGAACCTCTTACAAAACTATGGTATCTCCTCACATTGGATAATTTCTTCCCTTTCTATTGGCATAAGAAAACCTAAATCAATTGAATAAATATCCTCTTGTTTTCCTTACCTTACCATCAATTAATTACAAATTAACCAATCGTAAAGGTAATGAACCGAGCGATTAGGGCAATATTCTTTGCAATCTCGTATCCTTTTCTCGCGAACCTTGTCGCGGAGGGATATTTAGGGGTCAATTGGGGAAGACTATCAACACAGAGAATGATACCGTCGATGGTGGTTGACGTGTTGCTGCAGAACAACATCACCGAGGTGAAAACTTTCAGTGCCAGCATGAATGTAATGGAAGCTTTCGGAGGAACTGGCATTAAGGTAGCCATAACAATTCCCAACGAATTGATTGAATATTTGTACGACAAAAGTATGGTGAATGGGTGGATCGACTCTCATATCAAACCTTTTCAGGACATTAATGTGACTTTCAGGTACGCTATACATACAAAGATGTCATTTCAGCATCGTCTGTCACATGTAAGTGTACTCCTTCCGTCTCAGCCTAACTTGCATAGAATTTTTTTCACGATCTCCAATAAACATGTTTGACTGTAAATATGTGTGGTTACGGACAATAACGACACGTAAAAATTTGATATTTAGAAACTACATGTTACGATGAATGTAACCACATCTCAGACGATAAAATTATTGTTCATATAGGTATTCAATTATGTGGTCAAAGTTCGACAACTTTGACTGAAAAAATAATTTTCTGCAGATTTGACTGGGATGGAGAGGGAGTAGAAAAGGTTGAATCTTGACAATGTTTTTATGATGTTCTGATTTGGATGTTTCGATCTCAATTGATTTGCAGGTATGTGTTTGTTGGCACACAACCATTATCGAACACGTTCCTTAACGTTCCAGCTGAAAATACTCTTGCTACACTGGAAATGATGCAAAAGAATTTGGCGCCCTTCGGAATACAAGCAACATTTGATCATGCCACTGACATTCTCGAAACACCCCTACAAAAGCCATCAATGGCAGAATTCAGGCCGGATTTCAAGGAGAGACTTTTCAAATATTGCTCAGCTCTAAAACGAAATAATGCTCCATTCGCGATAAACATTGCCCCACTCGACATCAGCATCCACGCCAAATTAGATGACAATGAATTCGCTTTCTTCGAGAACAACTCCACCGCGAAGTTTAGGGATGGCAAGTTCTTCTACAACAATCTGTTTGAGGTAATGTATGATTCCATTGTGTGCGCGATGGAGAAGCTAGGGTTTCCTGATTTGCCTCTCATTGTTGGATCGATTGGATGGCCAACGGATGGATTGCCAAATGCTAACATAGAAAACGCCGAGAGATTTCACCAGGGCTTAGCGAAATTCATGAAGAGCGAGAAAGGAACTCCTAGGCGCCCGGGAAACATTGACATGTACATTCACAACATAGCCGATGAGAATAACGTGAGATTAAGCGCGGGTTCGCAGCTGCGACATTTTGGAATATACCAATTTGATGGAGAGCCAAAGTTCAACCTTGATCTCACCGGAAATGAGAGGAAGGTGAAGCCGGTTTCGCCGTAGGCATTACTCACATGCCTCAAAGATGGTGCATTTTGGACAGTTCTAAAATAGACCCTCAAAACATCCCATTCGAAACCTTAGACACATACTATAATGCATCATGTATGTCGGGAGATTGCACTTCAATGTCGGCCGGAGGATCGTGTTCTTCGCTGCCGTTTCCTCTGAACTATTCTTATGCATTCAATGCTGGTTTTCAGTCGAAGAAACAAAGTGTCGATTATAACAACTCCTGTGATTATGGAGGATATGGCGTTGTAGTTCTCGATAACCCTTCAACATCGAGCTGCATTTTCCCTATAGAGATCATCTCGGCCGAAACAAGAAACTTCCTAGGCCAAACACCTGTGCCTTGATTGGGGTTTAGGTCATCATCGGTTATCTCAGTACTTTTAAGTTGTCCTTAATGTTCGTTTTGTTCAGTTTGATATAATTAGTCCCTTTTGAATATATGAGCGCGATTGTTTTTGTCAGAAGTTGTATTTTTATAAACTTCAATGAATGTTTGGTTCTTTTAAATGCACCCAATTTTCATTTATGTTAAGTAAATGTAGTTTTTACAGTAAAGATTCGGTACCATCACTACAAGAAAAAGGTGACAGACTGATTCTGGTCACTAAAGGTCATAAAATCATCACTAATGACTTTTGGTGGCCAAAATCGGATCGTCACCAATTGGTCACATTATCCCCGTCACAAAAAGTTCCGGTGATGACTTTTTCCAGTTGGACACGGCAACAGGTTTTAATGACCAAGTATTTTTGGTCATAAATATTAGTGACGAAATGTATTTGCAATAAAATAGTCACCAATAAACCAGAAACAACCACTAATTTGCTGCATTGGTGGCAAAAAAAATTCATCAAAAGAATTTTCAGAGACACAAATGATTTAGCCACTAAAATAATTAATTGCAAGTAACTTTTAGTCACTAAAACATTTGATGACCAATAATTTGTAGTCACTACAAAAATGATGACCAAAAACTTCGAATCACTAAAGAATTGATAACGAGTAATGTTTAGTATCTAAAATTTGATGACCAATAGTATTAGTCACAATAAAGTTAATTTCCATCATTCCTTTTAAAGTATTTAGTGCCAAAAAAGTTACCGATCTTTTTTTAAAATGGTCATCGGCACTGACAACCATTGACCAAATTTTAAGTCTAAAATTTGGTAATAACATTTA
>JAULKM010000010.1:841591-855659 GCA_032355605.1 Rubia tinctorum
GAATCTAACAAGATCTCACATGATATTTTTATTATATATAGATTTATTTTTATTAACAGTCAAAGTTTGCAAAGTTTTACTCCCAAAAAGCAATTGTGCTGGATATGGAACTTCTTAGATGATTTGTAAATGTTCTTGAATGTGTCGCTACAACTCTGAATTTGGCGTCGCAAATAAATAGCTTATGAATCGAACATTTAATTATACTTACGCGAATCAATATATCGCGAATCAATATATCGAGAGCGTTACACAAAGTGTTACAGAATATCACGAGCCATAGAAGAAACTCGGCTCACTCCCTTTCCCCTGATCTTTGCTAATGCAATCTGCAGACATTTTCTTGATCATATTGATTTCTATACTTCCAGAAACTAAATTTATAACGTTAGATTTATACCTTTTAAAATTATCATGGTTGAACAACATAATTCCAATTCAAAACACACATTCTTCAAAGCAAACAGATCAAACTAGCAATGTTCTTCAACATGAGACAGAAAAAGAAAACACATGAAATGCATCTACCATGGTTTCATGGCTGATCAAGAACTCGGGCGTCGAGCATCTTCGCTTTGTGCCTCCGACCACTGAAATGCATCCTTAAACTGTTTTCATCAGTGCACCAGATCTCACAAAGCTCGCATTTTGGATGTTTGTTTCTCTTCTTGATCCCTATCGCGCCCGTTGCACTTAGATTCCCGAATCTCAGATTATTCCTGTGCTTGTGGCCTTTCAGATGCTGCTTGTAGTTGAAAGGGCTCGAGCAATCGACTCTGCAGATTTCGCAGAAATTTTTATCACCATTTAAAGCAACACGAGGATTCGAGTGAGATAGGCCGCTTGAAGAAGCTTCTGGCAACAGTGAACGCGATCCATCTGCTGCAGAAGTGGTGTTTAGCTTTGGTGGTGAAATGAAGCTTCTTGGATGAACCCTAAATGCAGTTGGCATCGCGGGAGGCATCTAAACAAAATTTCCTTAAATGTGTCAAATTCTTTTTTACAAAATCGAATACTTTTGGTGCAATGCTACGCGTGTCACGTTGTTATAAACGTTATGTACACAAAAGTGTTACAGAAAATCTCGTGTGGAAAATGAAGTTATACTCACCCGGCCTTTTTGCCTTTGTTGCCATGGCCTTTGTGTTGCATGAAAGCTCTTGTTTGTGAAATTTGGAGTCTACATATGATTCAACATGTTATTACAAGATGAAAAACATTGGAAGAAATCAAATTGAATGAAAAACTTACTCTTTCTACCCTTTGCACTTGCTTTTTGAGTTTTCGATCACCATCCAATGCTGGAAATGGTTCTTGATCATTCCTCCTTGTTGGATATGAACTCTACATAGAAAAATACACGTGATCGATCATTATAAGATCTACATTGTTCTATCAAACCCTAACTTTAAGACGAGAAATGCGAGTTCTTACCTGATATGGTAAGAGATCAGTTGTTTCTTTCTTTTGCAAGATGTTAGCAACCCTATTTCTGCATTCTATTTCTCTTTGAACTGCAATATCTGATGGCATAGTTTTTTCTTCCCCTTCTTTAGCCATTTTTCTGATCAAAATTTTCTCCGCTAAAGTGAGAAATGAGAGAGCATGAGAAGCTACATTATGAAGGGGTGTAAAGATTCCAAAAAGAACAGAAAAATTGAAAGGTTATAAATTTTGTAAAACATTTTAGAGAATGAATCATGATTTTCTCTGCAAAATGTTATAGAATATTAGTTGTTTTTAGTACATAATTATTAAGGCTTGTCAAAGATTCCAAAATCGAGAAGTTGAAGGTGAAAATTTGTGTAGAGCATTTTAGAGGATTGAAATAGTTTTCCTGTAAAAGATGTTTGTACTAACAACTTCACAGCCATAATGCATGTTGTCCTTTTAGCTTTTCAGTTGTTGATGATAGTTTTAATAAGTTACAAATAGCTTTTGACACTTTCATTTACTTTCAAAAAGATGATAATGTTTACAATCTTTTCATATTTATATTAGTGTTAAATTAGTTCCGAGTCGATTAAGAGGATGATAGAAGGGTGTCGATCTGCCTCGTTTATTAGTTCAGTGGTCGAAATGAACAGAAATTATGTTCAATGATCAACAGTGAATGATGATGATAGTTTAAAAATCTTATGTGTATAGTGGTGTTGATCAATATTGTTAACTTTTATTTTGACTTCAACTCCTATAAAATGTATTTGGTTTTTACAATTTACACTATAATAGAAACGCCCTGTTATATATTTTTCTTCGTTTTTTTTATTACTATGGTGTCATTAGAAGTGTTGTTGGATCAATGCTTGTGTAATTGATTTGATACTTCATTGTTTCGAGTCGGTGGGATTAGATCGAGCTTGCCTACAGTTCTATAGTAGACGATCATTTATCATTTATAAGAAATGCAATTTAAGTCATTGTTTTGAATTTCATTTTTAGTATCTTTGTATAAACCCATATCATGTTGTAGAGATCACTTCAATATAAGTATTTTTGTCCAGTATAATTTATAAAAATGGTTGAATTCCCTAACATCCAATCATTGACGGTTTTTGGGTTTGTTTGGTAGAGCTGTGCTTATAAGCAAAGCTGGCTTATTTTGAAAGCAAAGGGAGACCAACTTCTGCTTTTTCCCCAAAAATAGCTTCTGCTTTCAAAATAATCTGCTTTTTAGCAGTTTACCAAACACTAAAAAGTGTTTTGTTTATAAGCACATCAACTAAAAAACCCTACCAAACATAGCCTTTATTTACTCAAAAATAAAAGGCCTATTATATAACTCATTATAAAAACATCTTATCTTATTATGTTTTAAAATGAGACTTTCAGTCAAAAGACACTTTTAAAAAACATCCTATAAAAAAAACTCACATGGTACTAGAGAAAGCACGCAACACTTGCATGGTACTTCTAATCTGTCCTTTTTCAGCAACAGAAAAAGCTGAGCACCCAAACACAGAAAAACAAAAAACAACTGATAATTCAGAAAGCTAGGTTGCCATTTGCCAAAATCAAATCATGATCTTCAACATCAGCAATCTTAATGAACATCAACAAAAACAGTAGAAGCACAGGAGAATTTCTAAATTCTTAGAAACATCGACGACGAAATCACAGATGTCTGAAAACACAAAATTCACATTTGCAACCAAGAGTAAAATAATCCAAAATCGGACTACATATCGCGTAAATTAGGATTTATCGACACGAATCAGGGCTGCTAGTGCACTAATGAAGTTCATATCAGTGAGACAGTGACACAATATCAGAAATTCCCGAAAAGTACGACTGAACTACAAAATTCTACTTCAAAACAAAGGGTTAATTCTTCAATATGGCAAATGTTTCATGCAATGCTATTATGGCCGATCAAGTTCTCCAGCTTCGAGCATCTTCGCCTTGTGCTTCTTACCATTGAAGTGAAGCCTGAAACTACCTTCATCTTCACACCAAATCTCGCACAATTCACAAGTTAAATGCATGTTCCTCTTCCTCCATGTCGCGCTCGCTGCATTCTTATCAATCATTTGCACGTATTTCAGCTTAGCCTTATGCTTATGGCCTCTTACATGGTTCTTGTAGTTGAAAGAATTCGTGCAGTCCACTTTGCACACGCGACAGTGAAACGCGAGTCCATGTGGTTTTGGTAGTGATGCGCCTGAATTTTGTAGTGACGGGGAAGTTCTTGAATGATTTTGAAATGTGTTTGAAGTTGAAGGAAGAAGAACCTAGCAAAAAATCCACAAATGTGTCACTAAAACTTTGAATTTGGTATTGCAATGTTACTTTTGTAACACTTTTCTTGTAACAATTTAGAAAATCATACGTGTCAATCTATTAACAGAGTTGCATTAAGTGTTGCAACATAAGTGTCATGAGAAATGTATTTGAACTCACCCATTTTCCGTTTTCTTCATTTATATCAAGTTTGGAACTTTGCAATGCCTCTTGTGTTACTTGATTGCCCTTGTCTGTTGCATTTGGAGTCTGCATATATTATTCAACAAAACACCAAGAAATTTAAAAAGTTATGAGATGAAACATGTTCGGTAGAAATCAAAATTTGCAAAAAGTGTAGCTAAATAGACTCTCAGTTTCTCCTTGTTCTGCTTCATCTTCGAGTTTTGAACCCTCCAATGGTGAAAATGATACTTGATCATCCTTCCCTGTTGGATATGGAACCTACATGTAAGAGTACAAACATGTAAAATCGACGTGTCAATCTATTAACAGCGCTGCACAAAGTGTTAAACCAAAAATGTCGTAGAAAATCGTGTTTATGTATATATATATATATATATATATCCATGTGTATGAAATGAAATTAAACTCACCTCTTGTGTTACTTGAATGCTCCTATATGTTTCATTTGAAGTCTGCATATATTATTCAATAAACACACAAGAAATTTAGCATATTATGAGATGAAACATTTTTGGTAGAATTCAAATTGTGCATAAAGTGTAGCTAAATGGACTTACAGTTTCCCCCTTCTCCTCGTGATCGTCGAGTTTGATGGCAAATGCGCTTGGATTTTGTAGCGACATGGAACTTCTCGAATAATTTTGAAATGTGTTTGAAGTTGAAGGAAGAAGAACCTAGCAAAAAATCATCAAATTTGTCACCAAAACTTTGAATTTATTAACCGCGTTGAATAAAGTGTCAAACAAAAAAGTGTCGCACAAAATCGTGTTTATGCAAGAAATGAAATTAAACCCACCCCTTTTCCCTTTTTCTCATGGATTTCAAGTTTGGAACTTTGCAATGCACCTTCTGTTGCATTTGGAGTCTGCATATACAATTCAATAAACACACAAGAAATTGAACAAATTATGAGATGAAACATATTTGGTAGAAATCAAAATGTGCGAAAAAGGTGTAGCTAAATGGACTTACACTTTCTCCCTTTTCCTTGTGATCGTCGAGTTTTGGACCCTCCAATGCTGGAAATGATTCTTGATCATCCTTCCTTAATGGATATGAAACCTAAATGTAATTGAACAAGCATCATGTGTTACATTGGCGCCTTACGATTCACGCGTAAAAATGAAACACGCGTAACTAAGGCACGAGTTCAAGTTCTTACCTGCAATGGTAAAAGTTCTGTTGTTTCTTTCTCAGATAAGAAGTCTGCAACCTTTTTCCTGTATGCTAATTCTCTCTGGATCGCGAGCTCCACCGACATGGTTTTTACCTCCCTTTCTCTAGCCATATTTGCTCCTAACTTATTGTGTGAATGAGAAACCAATGAGAAGCAGTTAAAACTTCTTTCTACTTGATGTTTTCATGGTACTGAACAAAATGTACTATGTTAAAGTGTTCAAAAAGAAAACTTTCAGAACATTATAGAAAAATGACTTTTTTGCAAACATTATGGATTATATGTTGTTTGTAGCTAATTATTGACGTTAAATCTAATTCAACGGTAGATCGTGTCTATTATGCTATCACGTCACATGTCACATTGTGATTTGATTTTCTGTTGACTGAACGTTTAATCGACGGGATTATAGAACCTAAATAGTATAAAAATCTGATGCATGTTTCTTGATGAAGGATACAACAAATTATCACGAATCAGATAACTCTTGTCGATATTTACATCACAGCCAAAATTGTAAACAAATTCAAGAAACAATGATGAGTATACATTTTTGTGTACAAGAAGAATGACATTTCTAAAAAAAAACCTACATTTCTTACATACTTGTGTCAACTTGTGGGAGGAGAAGAATCATTACTACTGCTACAGCTCTGATGATGCCTTCTGCTTCCTCCTGATCGGCTCGAGATCCCGAAAAGCATGGCCAGAACCTCCTTCATGTTAGGCCTCAAATGTGGCGCGTCGTTCGTGCACCTAATGCCAATCCTCAGCAACTCCCACATATGTTCTGTCCCCTTCTCAACACCAGACACCAAAAGCGCGACGGGAATGAGGGATCTCGTGAAGCCATGGCGCCCGTCTCCCATCACCCGTCGTGCCCATTCAAGAAGGCACTCCTCCCCTCCATCCACGGCCCTCCGGCCCGTGGCCAGCTCCATGATCAGGACTCCATAGCTGTACACGTCGCCCTTGGTTGTCGCGTGCCAAGTCTGCCCATACTCGGGTGCCACGTAGCCCACTGTCCCGGCTACCATCGTGCTGACATAGCTGTTTCCGCCATTGATGACCCGTGCAAGCCCGAAATCAGTCACTCTTGCCTTGCCATTCTTGTCAAGAAGCACATTGCTTGCTTTCACATCTCTATGAACTATAGGAGGGTAGCATTCATGGTGCAAGTACACTAAAGCGCGCGCCACGTCTATTGCAACTTCCACACGCCTTTTCCACGCGAAATTTGCCATATCTGTGATGTGATCATCTAAGCTGCCTCCTTCCATGTACTCGTAAACCAACAGCTTCTCCGATCCATCAAGACACCACCCGAAAAGTGGTACTAGGTTAGGATGAGGCCATCCGAAGCCATTTCCGCTTAGCACCTCCATTTCTGCCTGAAACTCTTTCTCCCCCTCAGGTCCATCCCTCTGCAGCTTCTTCACAGCTATCTCAATCCCATCGGGCAAAACCCCGCGATAAACTATACCATATCCTCCCTTTCCAATGATCCTATCACTGGAGAAGTTCAATGTGGCTTGAAGGATATCAGCATGAGTGAAAGCGGTTTTATCCAAGCGAATCACCTTTACGCTTTCTGAAATCCATGGCGACGAAAAGCTTGAAGTTGACACCATTTCATGGATTCCCTTTGATCCCTCCAGCAGATATCCTGATGTCTCAGCCGGACTTTTCAGCACGAGGCACGCGACGAGTGTCATCACTCCACACACTAGAAATGCCATTAAAACGGCTAAGAACACGAGAAAAGCTCCCAACTTCGAATGCCTTCTCTGATTCATCACCTGCCCTCCCTGAGAGCCATTAGTACTGTTGTCAATGAAGGGTGGAAGGTGCAAAAGAGGGTCCCCGAGGAAAGAAGACTTCTCGAATGTAGCCAACTGCCCGGTACTAGGAATCATACCGGAGATGTAAGGATTGTAGGAAACATTAAACTTGCTCAGATCAGTCAAGTTATTCAAGCTCGCGGGAAAACTACCCGAGAAGTTGTTGTATGAGAGATCAAGATTCAGCAAGCATTTGATCCCTCCAATCTCAGTAGGAATCTCACCAGAAAACTTGTTTCGCGTAAGATTCAGCACAACCAATCCCATTAGGCCAATCTCATGAGGAAGTTCACCATAAAAATCATTCATTCCCAAATGGATCATGCTCACCTTACTCATGGAGCCTATTTCAGGAGGTACATTTCCAGACAACCTATTACCACTCAGCTGGAGGTATCCGGTAATGTTTGAGGTTCGGCGATTAGAACCTGGGACACATGTCTGAAACAGGCCAGTTCCTATCAGCAACTTGTCCCATAAGCTGCTGCATTTCTTCCTTGTCAGAAGCTTGTAAACAAAGCTAAATGGTCCATAATCAGCCGGTATCCACCTCCTCATCTCCACGCATTCACCTATGCCAGCAAAAGTCCCGTAATGCTCCCTGTTGTACAAGAATGTAGGCGTTGGATCAGCCCCCATTTTCGTGATCTCTCTTGGGATTGGACCCGAAAGCTGATTGTTAGCCAAGTTCAGCCATAATAAACTATTGCAGTTTCCCAATTCACGAGGGATTTCACCCGACAAACTATTGTTCGCGAGTGTCAACCACAACAATGACTTCAATCTCCCTAAATTTAAAGGAATGGAGCCATTTAACCGGTTGAAGGAGAGATCAATGGCTTGGATTCCCTGAAAGTCGCCATACTCGGGTGGAATTGGCCCCGAAAACTGGTTATATGCAAGAATCAAGGACTTGAGATTCGCCATTCGTGAAACTTCAACAGGCAAAGGACCAGAAAGGCTATTGTTGCTCAAATCCAACCGATAAATGCTGGGAAGATTAAGGATACCTGATGAATGCAAACCTCCTGAATACGAGTTTCCGTGCAACAAGAAGAATTTTACCTGCTTAAACTCCCCAAGAATGCTTTGCATTTCCCCTCCAAAACTGTTCCCACTTAGGTCGAGAAAAGTGAGGTTATTCAAACCAGATAAGGAAACCGGAATTTCCCTGGAGAAATTGTTGCTCCCTAAATAAAGTGCTTGAAGCCCTGAAATCGAGCCGATTTCATCAGGAATTTTCCCTGAGAAAGAATTCCCCCACAAGTTCAGAATCACCAAGTTCTTGCAGTTTGAAATCTCCCTAGGAAATGATCCAAGAAACTGATTTTCAGACAAATCCAATGTCTCCAAACTGCAATTCTCTGCGAGAAACGAAGAATTCACAACTCCTGAAAAGTTGTTCCCTGAAAGAGACAGATCCTTGAGCCGGTCGAAACCATCCCACAAACTTCCTGTCAGATTGTTGGTGCTCAGATCAAGGTACTTCAGATTCCAGCATTTCACAAAAGCCTCCCCTACATGACCTGGGAATTCATTGTTCGAGAGATTCGCGACAATCAGATTGTTGCAGATTCCAGGGACTGTTGAGTTGACCGGCGCATGGATTCGATTCAGGGATAGATCAAGAACCTCCAAGCTCACGAGCCCCGAGAAGTTGAGCCCCTCATTGATGAGATTGTGGGACAGATTCAGAAACTTGAGGTTCTGACAGCTTCCTAGATCATCAGGAACTCCCCCGCCAATCGTGTTGTTCGACAGATCCAGGTAGGTTAACCTTGTCAGCTCCGAAAAGCCTGGAAAGAACTTGCCATCTATGCTGCTTCCAGAGAGATCAATCCTTGTAACCCTACTTCCTTCACATGATATTCCATTCCATTTGCAGGGATCAAAACCCGTGGCGTTCCATTCGGAGTATTTCCCTCGATTTACAGGATTATAGCCTTGGAGAAATGACCGCAGTCTCAGCAACACTTCCCTGTCTGTATCCAGAGAATCTCCAGCAACGAGATGAAAACCTACAACAAACTTAACAAGTCAACTTAGAAAACAGAACTGAAAGATCCTTAAAAAAACCTTAATCCCCACAAACTCAAGAACTGAAAGAAACCATGCACAGCCTTAAATCTCCCAAATGCAAAATAAGTAAGAATACTATCACGCGGGATCTTTTTACAGTTTAGATTCTCTGTAACGCGTAGTTTAACAAATATCAACTTTCTATAAGCTTCAATTGTATGTAACTAAACATGTCCAAGAAACACAATCAAGAAACCACGCACAAATACTAACTGTCCAAAATCAGAGTAGATTTCTTCCAAGATCATAACTTTTTGGCCTTAACATCTCAAAAAAACACAACCCAGAGAAACCCAGAAACCATTTCATCAGCTTACCTGTAATCAACACCAAGAAGCTGAAAAATGCAGCAAAACCTTCTGGCATGATCTCTTTCTTCTTCTTCTTCTGTGAGCTTCTGTTTTGCTGGCTAAATTAAGCTCTGTTGAATCCTTCTAATCACCATGTTTAGTAATTGTTTTCTCAAGAATTTTAAACTATAAGCAACCAAAAACAAAAGGGGCGCCTGCAAGTGCAGATTGAAGGTTGGAAAATGGAGGAAAAAACTCACAATTTGGACGAAACCCAACAAACTTGAAAGAAATGCACGTACGCCACAATATAATACTAGTACTGTAGTTTTCTTGGTTAGTTTTTGTTTCTTCTTTTTAAAATTTTAGTTTAGTGGGATAATTATATGTATCATGCATGTACTATAATCTATTTGTATGTTTGTCCTCTTCATAAAGAAAAATAAACCATTCCCGTTATTCCGTCCGTCTCAGAGTTTCTTCACATTATAAAAACAGACAATAAAAGGAGTATATTTATTTTTATGACGAATTTTCTCAGTATATTTCAACTTGCAAAACAGGCAACATTCGAAATTAGTGTGCAAAGTATGAAAATATGTACTTCTCTATCCCAATCGATTCCGCATATTTTTATCAACTTTCTCAAGACACGTTTGACCGCAAATTTCAATTAGCATATAGACACCAATATTATCATGTGACATATTGTTAGATATCTTGCATCATGTATTTTTTAAATATCAATTTTTAATACGTCGCTAATAAACGTAACTAAAATTATCCATAATTAAATATTGTCTGAGAACGTTTATAAAAAAAATGTGCTGATTTGATTGGTACGGAGCTGAGTAGTCCTAGGATACCACCCAATGACCCTTCAAAAACGTTGTCCTTGAAATGTTTTGGTAGAAGTTGGAATTTAGCAGCCCAAATTGACCATTTAGTTTGTATCTTATACCGGCTTTTCGGTTTTCATGTTTGAACTCGATTTGTTTTTTATATAATATAATATGATGATTAGACTAACACTATTATTTGCTTGTGTTCAATGTTCTTCCTTTTCTTCTGATTTCTGTTAGGTTTGGTGAACCGTAAATTTGGAAATTTCTTGGCTGATTGGTTTTTTTTCTTCCTTTTCAATGCTTCTATTTATGAATGTGTTTTTACATAAAATATTTATAATTAAATCAACCACTAACAATTAATAATTATTTAGTAAAAATAAATTTTAAAGTTAAATCTTTGTTAAATAAAATAATCAACGACTAACATGTAACAACTGTTTCCAAACATGGAAGATTCAATTTATATACCCTTTAAAATTATTCAAAATCAATCCAAATCTAACACCACACTCTCCCATTTTCTACCTTTTCACAATTTACGTACTATATACCAAAAATACAATATGTATTATATTACTCTCCATCCATATGTTATTACAAAAGAGAAGTAACAATAATGTATATACTTCCTCCCTCTATTCTCCTAATCGATTGAGCGGGGAAGAAGAGTTTGTTTGCTATAGGAAACTATGTCAAGCAACATCTGCTTCACTCCGTTCATGGTTGGGCAATGACAATCCAGGAGTTGTTGCCTATTAATGGGACGCTTGAACAAAAATCATCCTACCGGTTGGTTAGCGCTGCTCTTATATTCCTTTAACTTGAAATCATTAACCAATGGTCATTGTCGATACTTAAAATGTATGTGTAGAATTAAGTAAAGAGTGAAAATATTATTAAATCAAAAACATTTTTGTTATTTTAAAATAAAAAGTGTGACGGCGTTAGAATAACAAATTATCGAGTTCAGGCTCCAGAGTTTTATAATTACGTGTGATATGTAAAGCCAAACCGCCAAAGTCAAAGGGCACAATATAGTTTAGATTAATCTTGCTGTCAGTGAGCTTGTTGGTATTCTTGCTTTGCTTGCCTGAGTGCATCAAATAAGTGTACAAATTCATGTATTGCCATAATTAGGATTTGTTAGCATTAGGGTTATTTTAATTAATTGTCTTAATTAGGAGTTGTTAGCATTAGGGCTATTTTAAAATTAAGGCAAAGTCTTGGAAAAGACGGTATTTCCATAAGCTTATGGAAATACGGAGTTTAATTATAATAATAAAAGGTAAGAGATCTTTGTTGCATTATTAAAGTTTCATTATGCAACGTGTAGTAGTTATAAATTTTATAACTCGGTTCATACAACCCGAAAATTTTATCTTAGTTTCTTCTAATTTACACTTTAAACCTTGGTCTTTCTATAACTTATGGAAATGCCGTCTTTCAAGAGACGGACTCTTTAATTAATCAATGCACTACCTTAATTAATTATCTTAATTGACAATCAATGAGGCTTCCATGACTATCTCATACAAGTAATTGATAAAAAGTCAGAGCAGGAGTAGAAATCTTGTTAAACTTTGGGTCCAATCAGATTGTGAAAGCCCTAAACAAATCCTTTTCCTCCAAATGGACCAATTGCTTCCTATGTTTTCTCAACTAATATCACTTTTTGAAATTGAATCAATCAAGTCAAGATATTGAAAGTTGGATCAATATAAATAAGTGAAATTAAATTATATGTCAATTAGATTAATTAATTTTTTATAAATTTGAAATTTTATAAAATTTAGACGATCACCAGGAAAATTACGTAAATCACTTAATATAGGAGTGTAACTCATACATCAGTTCATCATATTAGTTAGGAATATGTAGCATCAGCAATGCTACAATTATATAAATTTGTATTATTGAAATTGTAAACACTGTAAAAAAAATAAGAATTGTGCATTCAATAACTAGAACCATTAAAACAAAATCAGGAATAAAGTCACAATTGACACGGATAATATGAAAATGTCCTTATTACATTTCATTCAAACGTAATTTTTTGTGAAACCAATGCTTTTTTATCTAAATTAAATACGTGTGTAACCACCACTTCTTGCCTATGTGCTAATATAACCTCAAATTTTATGAAAGTGCTCATATAACTCTTGACTGACATTGATTTGAATAACTCAACCCCTCTGACCATTGACTAGCGTCGACTTGAAAATCTGTAGAGATTTCGTGTAAATGACATATATACCCTTTATACTTTGGTTGACTCTTTTCTTGACAAGAAATATGACCTCCAGTTTTTCGAAAAGTGCTCTTATAACTTTTGATCAAAGTATGCAGTTTTTTAAAGAGCCAATACAACCCTGGTAAACGTAAAATTTTATTATTTTCTCACATTTTTTCGCCAGAATACCAAATGAAAAAAATAAATTTGTTTGCTTGGTAACCCCAATTCATTGAATTCACCCTCACCAACGTTGCCACAATACCACGTCGTTCACCAACGCCACCCAACTCAACAATACCCATGTAGTGCCTCATTGCACCAACCGCACCCTCATCTTCCCTTTCCCCTTCCTCGCCCCCCACCCCCTTCCTCCCTGGTCCCCGTCCTCTCTTCCTGCCCTCGCCGATCCCCTTCCGAACAAACACCAAGCACTCAAAGTCGTCATTATTTTCACCTTCCCTCACTAGAACCACTCCAATTCATCATTAAATTGTGATTCGTGCCTATTGATTTCAACCATCACCATTATTGCAAACACAATACTTTGCTTGTTTTCATGCAACAAGACAAATCGAATGCCCATGCCCATGTGATTGGCAAATCACGTTGAATTTGTCGTCAATTCCTTCAAATCTGAATTAATGCCTATTGGATAACTCATCTAGAGACAATATTCGATGGTGTAATGGCGACGTTGAGTTTTCGAACGAAGATGACGTGGATGAATGAGATTCTGATTTTCACAATTAATGTGATTATTTATGTTCAGTCGGTAGAGTTTGGGCATACTCTTCTCCTGTTTCAAATAATTCATATCCCATGGTTTGATGAGCTATATCTCTTCATTTTTTTACCGCAAAAAAATGGAAAATATAAGTTCAATTGTATCAAAATGATGATCTGTGAGTGCTCTCACAAAGATATTTAGACTAGAAATGTGATTTTCCATAATTTTTAACAAATGAAATTCGAGAGTTTTTATATTATTTTAACAAGAGCGGACGGTAAGATTAGGTCGACTTAGGGGTATTTAGCCACTTTCATAAAATTTGAGACCCTATTGACGCATATGAAGGAACTTATAAGGGTTACATAAGCACTTCTTTCCTCTCTCTTTTTTTCAATAGATTAAATTTAAAGAAGTTTTGATTATTTCACTATTAGCTTACATTAATCAACAGCGCTGACTGCAAGTTTAGAAGTTATTTTTTTACATTTAAAAAACTCGAAACTATGTTATATTATATAGTAAGAAATTGGGGTTAATTAGAAAAGTTTAGGGTTTCTTTTATTTTATATAAGAAGATACAGAGTAGCTATATATTCCCTCCGTCCCAACAGAATTGACATGTTTGCTTTTTCAAAATCAAATTTGATAAACTTTGACCATTAATATGAATTAATATATATAATTGAAAGAATGATTTTCCCCATGTGATTATTATTGATGATCAGGAGAATAAATAGAGTACAAAACATGAATGTAGAAGAGTCCAAGTATAACTCTTAAACAAAATAGAATCAAATCTAATCTTCTAATTGATTTAGTCTAATATGGTATCAGAGCCCAAGGTTGGCCCATTACCCCTTTCTGTTCACGTTTGCGCGATGATTCATGCCGCTGCACGTGAGGGGGCGTGTTAGAGTCCCACATCGGTGGTTGACAGTATTAT
>JAULKM010000010.1:865424-893759 GCA_032355605.1 Rubia tinctorum
ATGATCACAATCCTGGATTGCATGGTTAAGATTTCATAGAAATTACCAGCTTCAGGAGGAAAGAAGAAATCTTTTACTGCTTTAATTCTCGACAATCCTGAAGGGCCAATCACAAAACCCGCCTGCATAACGAATCCACAAGAACAATCTTGTATAAAAAAATGCAGGATACATCAACGAAAGAAACATACAAGAACAATCTTTTATAAAAAAATGCAGAATACATCAACAAAAGAAACATGAGATTATGCAAAGTAGGAACTAACTATATCACTAGTCATAGACTCGTATTCAGTTTTTTTGTAATGCATGAACATAAAGCAGTAGAAATACGATGGAAATTCAAAATTGAACCTCCGTCTACGTGCATCTATTACGCGGGAAGTTGTAACAACGTTACATGCTTCTCTTACACACGAAGTTGAAATGATCCATAGATGAAATCATGGAACATATATACAAAGATGCATATGTGTATAATCAAATATGTGTGTGGAAATGTGACATACTTACGAGAATTTGGGCGACGGGTCCGGGTTGTCCGAATGGTCTGAGCAAGATGTGGAAGAAGTGAGAGACGACAAGAATGCATGAAACCTGAGTCCCCATCGATAGGATGGGGTTGACTGCGAAGAAAGTTTGACACGCTCCATGCGAAGTCTTGCTCATTTTCGACTCTTTTAAGGTGCGAATATCAACGGATTGTGATCAACATTGACCATGTGGAATCAATGTAGGTAGATCTGACTTTTGGTTCTTGGGTTTTATGAGGTGATCAATTTCAAAACATCATTTGCATCATTGTATGTGTGTATTGGAGAATTTTCCCGCCTCTCTAGGGATCTGATCAAGAACAGTGGATTTTGGGTGGTTTTTCTAGGCGGTGGAATTGGATTGGCGGTGGAAGATGGAAGAGGAGATCCAGATTGCAGACGCAGAGCGTAGTTCTTCTTGCTAGTTGTTTGGGAATGGAGGGCCGTGCTTGGCGGGGATATTAATTATCCCCTTCTTAAAAGCCTTCGATGATATATTAATGGGAAAAAAACCCATATAACCCCCCATTTTTTTTTATAGATATTAATAATAAAGCATTATATTTTTTTATGCAGATATAACTACGGATGATCATGGGCCGAGTCTAATAAGACCCAAACCCGACCCTAAGAAAATTTAGTTAGACCCAAATCTGATCGGGACCCATAGGGTTTGAAAATTTTATACCCGTACCCAGATCCGATGGGTCCAAAACGGGTCTTGGATCCAAAACGGGTACTAAATGAGTTTAATATTCTTTTTTCACTAAATAAAATATATATTATTTTAAATGCAAATAATTGAATTTCAATATGTATTAGAATTATTTTTTCAAGATAACAAAATGTACAATACATATTATTTGTTGAATTTGAAATAAAAATACAAAGAGAATATAAAAGTAATTTATAAATTTGGGTAAAATTATACATAGTTAGACTTATATGGATCTACGGGTCTGAGTCTTAGTATCTTAGACCTAGACCCGGACCCGGACCCGTATCTAAAAATCTAGACCCATACCCGGACCCGGTGGGTCTAAATTGTTCAGACCCATACCCGACTCAATGAGTCTAGACCCTGTGGGTCTGGGTCGGGTTCTAGACCCATGATCATCCCTAGATATAACCCTGGTTTACAAAGAAGTTTTGATTAATTTCGGACTTCGTCCAATTTTAGTGGATAAACTCATATAAATCTCTTAGTTTCCTTATAAGTGCTGATATGATCCAATTTTTTCGAAAGTGTATATACCAGGACCGACATTGGATTTAGAAATTATTAACTTGTCACCCTCGAAGGATGTTGAGAAAAACAATTCTGATGTCAACTTGATTTGTAAAGATAAAATTATCCAGTAGTAAATTTTAAAAAAAATTCTAGGTGTTTTTGCCTCATGTTAATATTCATGTCAGTCTAATTCTTCTTCATTCTCTCATCTACCTCTGCTTCATCATCGCTTTAAACGAGTCCACAATTAGAGTGACCGTCAACGGTTTCAAGGTTGGGCTAGTTCTCTCCGTCATTGCCTTGCTCGTAAATCCTCGCGACTTCCTTGCTACTCAGAAAAACGACGTCACAGTTAGAAACACTAACCTTATATTCCCACTCCTCTACCATCGCTCTGAACCATACCATAACCAAAATCACTACTAGCAATTTCAGAGTCACACCGCTCCCCACCGTCATTGCCTAGTATGATTTTCCGCTCTCCCATTTTCCCGCTCCTTTACCATCGCTCTAAAGTGGTCCACGCCAGCGGTTAGAGCTGTGTTGCTCTCTATTGCCTTTGCCTTGCGGGGAGTTTTTGCTCCCCATGACCCTTGCCCACGCACCAGCACTGGCGCCGTCAATCGCTTTCGATCGATTTTCGCTCCTAACATAAGTTTAGATGTATGATCGATAATGTTAGGATAGACGAGATCGATGATTGAGATTTGATGGAGATATGATAGGATATGATAGATATTTCTTTTCCTTTCAAACTCATTCTTGTAACCTATATAAACTGCACTGATAATCATAATAAAATATCCAAACATTTAGTCTTTACATGGTATCAGAGCGAGTATGATCCTGTCCTAAATTTCCCCTTCTCTTTCTTCATTTTCTTTTTCTGACAAAACACCCCCTACGTCCAGCGAACTTCCGGCTAACTTCCCTCCATCTCCGATGAACTTCCGGGCCGACATCGTTATCGCAGCGGGCATCTTCTCAGTCCAGAGGCCATCCATCTCAGCGGCGTTCTTCGATAGCTAGACTTTCAGCGGCTACCCGACGAGTTAAACTTCACTGCCGGCACAAGGCTTCATACCATCGGCGAGTTCGACTTCATCGCCGGCTAAGGGTTTCATCAGTTACATCGGTTCCAGCCATTCCAGCGTTAATTGCAGAGGAGACCGCTGTCAGGTCGTCACATCTCTCAGCGTGTGAGATTCACGTGCTTCGGGGAAGCAGAAGCTTTAGCGTGTGAAAGCAATGCGCGCTCGATCAAGGACTTATTTTGGTGCGTGAAGCGACGCGTGATGAGTTCTTCAGCGCGTTCATTCACGCATTGTTCATTGTTTTTTTGTTAGCAGACTTGTACCCGTGACTTGCGCGCCCAACTCCTATTCTTGAGCGATTTCGACCATTCACGGCAACACCTCGCTGCAGTTATGACTTTCTTCGGTAGCCGTTCTTTTAATCAATGGATTGTTGATTCTGGTGCAACATCTCACATGACTTCCACTCCTTGTCATATTGGGAAGGTACATGCTTATCGTGGTTCTAATTCCATTTATGTGGGCAATGGTGATTCACTATCAATTTCTCATCTTGGTCATTGTAATCTTTCTGGCTTGGCTCTTAATGATGTTCTTGTGGTTCATCAAATTACCAGAAGTCTACTATCCATTAGTAAACTTACTCGTGATTTACCTGTTATTCTTATATTTGATGTCGTTACATTTTTCATTAAGTACAAGCATACGGGAGAAATGATGGGTAAAGGCCATCATCGTTCGGTCATGTATTTTCTTGAAACTGGTGATTCCACCTTTTTAGGTGAATTACGTTCTAGAAAGCTTCGAGCTTCCTTTGAGCAGTGACATTTTCGTCTTGGTCATGTGTCTTACGCCACTCTTCAGTTACTGAGTAACACAAGGTCATATATTTGTCACCTCTCTTTTGCCCGCACTTGTCAATTGCTCTTCTTGTCAAATGGCCAAGAGCATGCATATGCCATTTTATACCAATGATAAGCGAGCCACTAGTTTGTTAGATAAGGTGCATTGTGATTTGTGACTTGTGGTATTCATCATCAGATGTCATCTCCTTATACACCAGCTCAGAATGGTCGGGCTGAGCACAAGCATCGCCACATCACGGAGACTAGTCTTGCCATGTTATTTTAATCTCCAGTGCCAAAATCATATTGGGTTGATGCTTTCTCTTATGCGGTTTATATTTTTAACCGCCTGCCTAGTTCTATTCTTGGTGGCAAGTCTTTATTGAGCTCATTTTTTTGGAACAATACCAGATTATTCTCTCTTTCACCCATATGCTTGTCGTGCGTATCCCTTCTTGCGTGCTCTTGCGTTTCATAAGTTTGCACACTGCTCCATTCCATGTGTTTTTATTAACTACTGTTCACGCCACAAGGGTTCAAGTGTCTCGATACGGCTAATGGGCGTATTTATGTCTCACGTCATGTTCAGTTTGAGGAGACCTTATTTCCGTATGCCTCCTCTCCACGGGATGTCTGCTCTACCTCTAATTTGGAGCTATCTTCATTTACAAAGCCCTCCGCTGCATGGTCCTTTTCACCTAGCTCTCGCCCTATATCACATTCTACTCAGTTACCTTGTGTGGTTTGTTATGATTATGATGCTCCAACATCACCTTCAACCGCTCTGACCCTGATGCCTACTTCTGCGGCCCCGAGACTCATAATTCTGGCCACTACACCTTCGCCCCAGGCTCGCAGCACTTCTGCTCAGGATTCTCCTGTCACTGTCACTGATACCTCTCCTGAGTCAGCACCTGTTCGCTTGCATCGGATGACCACCAGAACTATGGATGGTTCTCGACGCCCATGATCTTTCTCTGATTATGAGGTATCTGGTTTTATTGCTGCATTAGTTGCTCAGAATGAGCCCCAGGATTATCGTGCGGCTCTTCGTGATCCTCGGTGGATTTCAACAATGGATGAGGAAATGAATGCACTTCGCCACCAACATACTTGGGATTTGGTGCCTCGTCCGCTAGATTTGAATGTTGTCATCTCCAAGTGGGTTTATCGTCTCAAGTACCGGCCTGATGGTACTATTGATACAAGGCTCGCCTAGTTGCGCAGGGTTTCTCCCAGATTATAGGGTTTGATTCTGATCATACCTTCAACCCTATTGTGAAGGCGTCCACTGTTCGTACTGTTCTTGCCATTGCCACCATGCATCATTGTCCCTTCCACCAGCTGGATGTCAATAACACTTTCCTAAATGGTGTTCTTAATTCTCCTGTCTACATGGCCCAACCTGTTGGCTATAAGGATGATGCCCATTATGATTATGTCTGTTGCCTGCGAGAAGCCATTTATGGCTTAAAACAAGCTCCTCGAGGTTGGTTTCACCGGTTCAGTACTTACCTACGCCAGCTTGGTTTTCTTTGCAGCTCGACCGACACATCGTTGTTTTTTTCAAAGACCTACTCTGCTTTATCTCTTGGTTTATGTGGACGATATTATTCTTACAAGAAACGACTCTTCGGTCATTCGTCAGTTCATTTCTCGAATTGATAAAAAGTTTTCCATTAAGGACTTGGGCTCTTTACATTATTTTCTTGGTTTGGAGGTTGAGTCTACTTCCCCAGGTTTGTTCTTGGGCCAGGTCAAGTATGCTCGTGATATTCTCCGTAGAGTTGGGATGACTGATACTACTGCCGTTTCAACGTCGTTTCTTCCGCATTCTCAACTTCACAGCAGTACCTGTGGGGAGTTTGCCAATCCTACTCTTTATCGGTCATTGGTTGGTGCTCTGCATTATCTCACCATCACTCATCCGGATCTTGCTTTTGCGGTGAATTTTGTTAGTCAGTATCTTCAGGATCCTAGGGATGATCACTTTGCTGCAGTTACTCGTATTCTCTGCTATGTTCGTGAGACTATGCACTTTGGTTTGTCATTTCGCTCAGATAGCTCTTCCAAGGTGTTGGGCTATTCAGATGCAGATTGGGCGCGTTGTCTCGAGACCCGTCGTTCTACATATGGGTATGCTGTTTTTTGGGTGGTATTATAGTCTATTGGAGTGCTAAGAAGCAACCCACAGTTTCTCGTTCCAGTTCTGAGTCTGAGTATCGTGCCTTGGTGAATACTGCAGCAGAAGTTGTATGGTTATCTCACCTACTGTGTGATCTTCGATTCTCTCTCTCCGTTCCTCCACTTCTACTCTGTGATAACAACAATGCCATCTTTCTGGCTCAAAACCCCGTTGCGCACAAGCGGGCAAAACACATTGACATTGATTATCACTTCGTCTGTGAGTTGGTTTCTTCGGGAAAGCTTCGTCTTCACCATGTTCCTACGTCTCTTCAACTTGCAGACATCTTCACAAAAGGATTATCTCGCCTCCTTTTTGAGTTTTTCAGGTCCAAACTTTGCATCTCTGAGCATCCGACGTTTCGCTTGAGGGGGGTGTTAGGATAGACGAGATCGGTGATTGAGATTTGATGGAGATATGATAGGGCATGATAGATATTTCTTTTACTTTCAAACTCATTCTTGTAACCTATATAAATTGCACTGATCACCATAATAAAATATCCAAACATTTAGTTTTTACCGATAATATAATGTTATTTATTGTTCGGGTATGATTTGTTACATTTTATTGTTATACCATATATGAACGCAAAAAATACGAGTGATGGTTATGTATGATCATGGATGGCGACCATTGAGAGAATAGGATGAGGAATATTAAACATAGAGTACTAAAATGAAGCCTAAACCAATCTATCACGTGAAAAATGGGTAAGATGAAAGATGAGTGACCCTCGTCTTCCCATAGGGCAGCCATCAAAAATTAAATTCCAATCGACTAATGTATGTGAAAATTCATAAGTGTCAGTCACAACTTACAAGGTAGCTATCTTAAACAAAACTTTAAATTAAATCAATGTGGTGTAGCTGAAGTATCAATTTTTGGAAAACGAGTTTAAGCGAGTAGATTCGACCTATCAACCTCCTAATAATGATCTACAACAATACAATATAAAGGAACTCAATGAAGACGTTCATTATATAAACTTAGGAATTAGTAGTAGACTTAAAAGAAATACTTCTTAATTGCTATATCGAAAATTTTGAAAGTGCTGACCATGGATCTTATTAAGAGCAACTTCAATGATTTTCTCCATCTTTCAGTTGCTACAATAATCTCCAAGGATATTCTCTATCTTTCAGTTGTTACAGTAATTTTTTATAGTTACTACAGTATATTTATTCTAATGATTTACTCTATATTATTCTCTAAAAGAAATATTCACTCATATATCATTTTTTTCTAATCTTTTATTATTATAGCAAACTTATCTCAATTATATACTTATCTCAAATTGTTATTTTATCTATTCTATCTATTCACAAGTTACTTGGTATGATTGATATAAATAACCAAATATTCACAAAAAAATAAATATAGAAATTGAAATAATATTCATAGTTTATGTCTTATTTATTTATATTATTAAAAAATTATATATTTTATTATATTTATTAAATATAAAATTTACACACTAATTTTGTATACCACATATTTCTTTAAAAAAATTCAAAATTAATAATGTTGTAAAATACTTTTAGTATATTGATATTGTCAATAAAATTAGATATAGAGTTCGAGTGATAAATCATTTAAATTGAAATATTTTAAAATAAAAAAAATAGTCAATATATGAAACGTATGAAATAAAATATAAATGGTAAATATGAATGGCAAATAATGAATAAATATAAGATTTTAAAATCTAAAGTCAACAGGGAAAATGGAAATGGTAAAACTAGAAAAAAAATATGCTAGTAATAAAATGAAAAACAAAATTAAAGAAACCAAACAAAACAATAAAAGAACTGCCAAAAAAACGCATACCGTATCTACAGTACTGTCAACTATAGACGGTAGCAAACGAACAAATTTGCAACGCAATTATTGCGTTCGTTGGAGTGACTTTTCACGTAACCAAGCACTTCGTAGTCCATTTTTTCACTTTAAATCATCATGTATTAAAAATACAAAAGTAAGTGTCAATCATTGATCAGTTGACATTTTCATAAATAAAGATGTATCAACTCATTAAGTAAGAAGTAACTTCTTATTAAATAGTGATTCTTAAAACTCCACAATGATTCTTTTAAATGGGGGAGTGTGCTCCACATTAAAAAAAGTTATTTACATTTTAAACCCTAACTTTAGGCTAAAAGTGACAATATAACCATACAATCTCAAAATGTGCCAACAAAACCCAAACTTATTATTGTATGTGCCAATTTAACCCTAACTTTTGAAAAAATTGTGCCGATATGCCCAAACTCTATCTTTCCGACTTTGACCGTATAAATTCCGGCGAAGAGAAAAAGGAAATGACTAAAATAACCTTTAGCAAAATTTTGAAAATTTTGTGCCCGAAATACTCCTCAGAGTTATACATGGTTATTTCAGCACATAATCAATAAATTCAGGGTTATATATGCACTTTCAATATAAAGACATGGTTATTTCAGCACATAGTTAATAAATTCAGGGTTATATATGCACTTTCAATATAAAGACATAGTTATTTCAACACATCGTTAATAAAATGAAAGTTATTTTTAGCACAATGGGCATTTGAGAAATTAATACCCGAATGTCCCTACAACATACAAGAGCCAAAAGGAAGACAGCAAATTACAGCAACTACATCTAAAAAAGACACCAAGGTAAATCCACAGCAACCACCTAACATTACAATCATTCAAAAAACAACAAAAATTATGAAAAACGTCCACTGTTTAGACATTACATGAAACAAAACTAAATCTCATTCATTATAATACTTCACAACCAGCACCTGTTTAACACCATAAACAACCCTAACACAGCCAAGCAAAACAAACCCTAACATCTCCACGAGCCCAGAAATCACAATAAAACATGCAAAATTCCAAAAACTATAAAAAAAACCTAGGAAATTCACCCCCAATGGTACAGTTTACCCCTAAATCTCAAACAATAAACAAAACCAACTCCATAATGGGAATCAAAGGTAACAACTGGGGAAATATCCAAAACATATTGATGAGAGATTACCATTTTGGATGATGCTCTATTTTATGGGGTGAAGCCGACGAGAAAGACGCAAAACAAGGAAATCCGCCAGTCGCTTGCACACGAGCAAAGAAATACGACGACGCCGATGAGGAACGATGGACGATTGCAGAGATGAAGAGCGACAAGGCAACATCTCGATTTCTGTGCTTCAGGCTGAAGAAAGCGGGAACAAGGGTGAAGTGGGAAGAAAGTCTGGGGAAGAATGGAAAATGCAAGAGGAAAATAGGAGAAAATGAGAAATAAAGTAAGGGGTAAGTACATCATTTCATATTTTTGTGACTTTTTTAAAAAATAAGGGCAAAATGGTATTTTCACCTTATTCCAGCAGTAAAATAGTTGACTAAAAAGTCAACATGGTCAATGGTTATTTTGGCCCTTTCTGAGATTGCAGAGTTATATTGGCACTTTCAGTCTAAAGTTAAGGTCATTTTAGCACTTAAGTCTTTTTTTGTTCAAGGGCAAAATTGTCTTTTCCCTAAACTTCAGTCATAAATCAGTTGACTGAAAAGTCAAACGAGTCAAAGGTTATTTTGGCACTTTGTGAAATTGCAGGGTTATATTGGCACTTTGAACCAAAAGTCAGGATTATTTTAACACTTAACTCTTATATATTTTTAATATATATGTGTGGTACGATAAGATAGTATCATAGTAATAGTTTTTCAATGCCATTACCGTCCCATCACAAGTGTGTGGTACAGTACCACTATTCCACATAAGTGGTTACGAATATATTCAATACACACAATATGTGATTCGGTTGATAAATTAGTTGGTACGGTATTTTGACTCAAAAGGAAAACCCTACACATTGCCATCACATGATAGCCTCATATACAAAAGAGTAGTATAAGGCAGCCCATATAATAATAATTATTATTACTCATATTATTTGTAAGTCTCAACAAAGAAGTGAAAACAATTTGGTTGACAACTTTTCATTTGGGCATTATTATTAGCATTCTTTTATATTCAAAGAAAAAAATACACTTAAGTTCCTCAAAAATCCTATTTTTTTGTAAATTAACATTTAATTATCCAATAATTACATTTTAGTCCCTTTCCATGACAAATAAGCAATATCCAAAAGCGACATACGGACAATAAATCTGATGGAAAAATAGAAGTTGGTTGAGTTTACTTCAAAATATTATACATTTCTATTTAAACAAGTAAAGCGACAAGATATGTCAGTAAAATGATTGGAATAATATAAAAATCAATATATCAAATTAAGAACGAAATTATTTTTTCCTTATTTTACACACAATAGATAATTTCGACTGATATTCTAATTAAATGAACAATTTAGATGTCATTATCAAAAGTCAAAGGTGGTTAATATGTAACATATCAAATTAAATGATATAAAAGTGCTCTTTTTTCTTTTGTGAAGAGGAGATGTCTTTCGCAGTTCAATTATGCTTGCAAATTAATTCATTTAAACCTCAAATTTCAATGAAATCAATAAATGGCTATTATTAGCAATTATTTTACACACATAAAAAAACCATTCTTAGCTCACAGATTGTTTGTTTCTACACTGGCTGAGCTGCAATGACAGCGAGAGAAGTGGACAGAATCTAACGGCACAACATACATTACACAGTCACACAGTAGAGTGCAGAGGAGAGCTTCTTGAATCTGGCAATGGAGAAATCTCTGACAAAAGTTGGGAGCTTGAAAGCTAGTACATTCTGGGTATCCAAGAAAGCCAAGGAAGAGATCTCCAACATCTCCCAAGACCTCTCTGTATGATTCCTTTCCATTTCTGTCATTTCAATTCTGCTGTGCAATCTTGTTGTTTTGTGTCTGTTGTTGGATTTCTTACAAAAAATGGAAAGAGGGTTTCTTGGATTTAGTGTTGTGGTTGGGAATTTGGATGGGATTCTTTTTAGGATTTGATTTCATCATATCAGAACTGATTGATGGATGTGAATAGCTGAATATGATGGCGAGATATGATTCAGATGGCCGATCGCCTGATCCTACATGGTGAGATGAAGGCTTAGTTGTTGCATTGGAAATTCGTAACCATTTAGCTTGAATGGGAAGTAGATTAAGAGATTTTTGCATTCTTGGTTGATTTGGATTATAAGATTCAGGAACCATTTAGCTGCATGCAACTGCATTCGACAAATAGATAAAGAGAAAACGAAAAAAAAAAAAGTTGTTTTCTTGGACCATAGATACCACCATATCCCTTTTTTTATTCCTTTCCATATCTGTCATTTCAAATTTTCTGTTCAATCTTTTTGTTTGTGTCTGTTGGATTTATTGCCAAAAGTGGAAAGAGGGTCTCTTGGATTTGGTGTTGTAGTTGAAAATTTAGATGGGATTTCTTTAGGATTTGATTTCATCGTATCTGAACTGATTGCAGGATGTGAATAACTGAATTTGATGGCGAGATATGATTCATGTAGCCGATACTAGACTTAGTTGTTGTATTGGAAATTTGGAGCCAGCTTCAATGCTGCTGAGTAGATCAAGAGTTTTGTGCATTCTTGGTTAATTTGTATGATAAGATTCAGGAACCATTCAGCTGCTTGCAACTGTTCACGACAAATAGTTAAGAGAAATCGAAAAAAGTTGTTTTCTTGGACCATAGATACCACCATGTAGTCTTTATTTTTGGATCTGTGATGCAATTATCATGCTTCTTGGATGCTTAAGTTACGGCAATCAATTGTATGGTTTTTGTTCAAAACATTAAGCATTTGTGCTAGAGTTGAGATATGTATCCTCACAAGTGTCTTAATATACAGAAAGTTAGCCATGTATCTTCTGTCTAAACCTCTGTTTTGTTTCCCTTTTCTTCTCTGCAAAAAACTTAAGGTTTTATCGTAATACTTGGACAAAATTTAATCTTTGACTCACTTTGGCTGATTCTTTCAGACTTTCTCAAGTACAGTTGAAGAAAAGGCAAAATGGGTCTTCAACAAGCTAAAAGGTATGAGTTTGAAGAAAATTCTCTAATTGAATTGCTAGTGAATAGTTTCCCTATTTCATTAGATTCTCACAATGAATGATATGCTTTTCATCTGCATTGTTTCTCAGGTAAGCCGACGAAATCCCTGTCAGCCCTTCTGCGAGAATTCAACCTACCACCCGGGCTCTTTCCCCGAAACATAATATGCTACGAATTTGACGAATCAAAGTCCAAGATCATCATTTACCTACCGTCTCCCTGTGAAGTTTGCTTCAAGGACTCTTCCATTATAAGGTATGCGCCACGCGTTAAAGCCACATTGGCAAAAGGAAAGCTCACGGGGATTGAAGGGATGAAGACTAAAGTTTTGGTTTGGGTCAAAGTTACGAGTATTAGCGTTGAGGTGATCAAATCTGACAAGGTGTGGTTCACAGCAGGAGTAAAGAAATCCAGGCCTAAAGATGCATATGAAATGCCCAGTGAGGCCATCAAAGTAGAAGAATTCTGATGTTGATAAAGAGTTTCAAATCTTTGCTAGCTATTATGTGTTACTAATGCTTTTATTGCTCGACCTTATTCATTTGTGCATTCATAAGTCTTTGGTATAATTGCAATTTTTTTGTTTTAGAATTTGAATTATTCGATTACAGAATCTATACCTATTAACTTTCAATTTGATAGACACGTATTTAAACTGTGGAGAAGTATAGATGCAAACTCTCAGGGAAAATTCCTGTTTGATAAATAGTTGTGAAATGATAATAGATATAATCTAGTAAAAAAATATATATCACTTCAGAATTGTAGGAAATTAAACGGACTCGAGAATAACTGCCACTGTTGGTTGCACAGATGCTTCATCAACTCTTGGAGAAAAAAGCAGGTACAGTGGTTTTTCTTGTTACTCTCTGAGAGATTTTTGATATACTATTATGATTAATGTTTTGTGTGTTTACATGGATGAACTGACTCTCATTTTACCTTAGATGATGATAGTTTAATGGTGTTCATCAGATGCCCGTCTGCAAAATTTGTGACCTTCATTAAGAGCTTCACAGGAGGATAATCCAGTGCAAACATCCAGAACTAGCAGATTAAACTTCGAGGTAGATGTAACTGTACTGTCGGCGAGAGTCTTATCCGACACTGTCTAGAGCAAAGTTTTATGCAAGGTCCCAAAATACGAATTATCTCACTATTTTCCATCTCAGCCATCCTTTTAGAACATTTGGTCAAGATAGTCTTGTCATGTAATAAACTGACTAGAACAGCTCTGAAGTTTGTAGGATGATCAGCCTCAGTCAAAATCATTGACATAGCCTTAATTGTGTCCCTTGTGGTCTAGACATTCTACAACTGCTAGAAATTAATATGCTTGGAGGTTGGAACTAAAATGTGTCAATTTTTGTTATGGCATTCAATTTCTTTGAATTTGCTAGAGATAGCGATATTGAATGTGAATGTGGAATTATTTTGGGAATGAATGACTAAGGCACCAAATGTGTATTCCCTCCAAGTCTTTAGCATTGACTTAATGTGCATAAATACATACCTCAAGTCCATGGCTGGCTGCCAAACCAAGTAATTTGGAGAAACCTGTAATTGTTCATCTAGTTTGTTCATTGTTGTCAAGCACTTATATTTTACCATGTCCTTACCTGAGCTTGTACTCTTGATCTTGGTTTCTGTTCTAGTTGGCTTTGCATCTACCCTGGAGGATCTCAATATCACTTACGATGGATTCCTTTATGCCAACCTGAGCCTGGAAGGAATAGCCAAGCTCACGCACACCGGTGTCTTGGAGCTAACCAATACCTTCAAGCTGAAGACAGGTAGTGCCTTCTACCCACATCCGGTTCGCTTCAAGAACTCAGTCAACAGTTCTTGTTTTTCCTTCTCCACAACATTTGTCTTTCTTATACATCCTGGCCATGATCCTTTAATTGGTCATGGGATGGCTTTCGTGATTGCACCTACCAGAGGTCTTCCAGACGCCCTACCAAGCCAGTACCTCGGTCTTTTCAATTCCTCCAACATGGGAAATGACGCCAATCACATCATTGCAGTGGAGCTGGACACTGCTCTGAGTAGCGAGTTTGGTGATATTAATGATAATCATGTTGGCATTGACATCAATGGGTTGGTATCTGAACAATTTATGACTGCGGGATACTATGTTGATGACGAAACGTATACTACTACATTTCAGGCATTGAATCTTGCTGGTGGCAAGCCCTTGCAACTGTGGGTGGAATACAATGGAAGTTCAATGCAAATGAGCGTCACATTAGCCCCAATGGGTGTTAGCAAGCCCAAGCGTCCTCTTTTATCTTTGATTAGAGATCTTTCCCCAATACTGAAAGAAACCGTGTATATTGGCTTCTCATCCTCCACTGGTGCAGTTAGGTCATCATTTCATGATGTTCTGGGATGGAGTTTCAGGACTAATGGTGTGGTTCAAGATCTTAATCTATCCCAAGTAATTTACGCCACTGGAGTTCGGCCGCCTCAGGGAAAAATAAGGCCTTTAGTGATTATTGGTGTGCCCCTGTTTATGGCTGTTATACTCTCGTTATCAATTGTAATGGTTGGAGTATTCTATCATGTCAGAATGATGAACAAGTTTGCTGAAGTGCTGGAAGATTGGGAGCGGGAATATGGTCCCTGCAGATTTAAATTCCAGGACTTGTACATGGCAACAAAAGGGTTCAAAGACAAGGAGTTACTTGGAAGAGGGGGTTTTGGCAGGGTGTATCGCGGGTTATTGGCTGGTTCTAAACTCCCAATTGCTGTCAAGAGGGTGTCTCATGAATCCAGGCAAGGAATGAAGGAATTCGTGGCAGAAATCGTCAGCATTGGCCGGCTGCGTCATCGCAATCTAGTCCCTCTCTTAGGCTACTGCAGGCGAAAAGGCGAGCTGCTTTTGGTTTATGAATACATGCCCAATAGCAGCCTTGACAAGTTTCTCTACGGCCAGCCGAAGCACACATTGGATTGGAAACAGAGGTTCGGAGTCATCAAAGGTGTAGCCTCAGGGCTGTTGTATCTGCATGAAGGGTGGGAACAGCTTGTGATTCACAGAGATGTGAAGGCCAGTAATGTCCTGTTAGATGACAAATTAAATGCAAGATTAGGAGATTTTGGTCTTTCAAGGCTGTATGATCACGGGGCAGACCCTCAAACAACTGATGTCGCGGGAACTTTTGGATACCTTGCCCCGGAGAATGTTAGAACTCGCAAGGCCACAACTAGCACTGATGTATATGCCTTTGGAGTCTTTATGCTCGAGGTTGTTTGTGGTAGAAGACCAATAGAACAAGGATCGCGGGCTGAGGATGCTTTCATTCTGGTTGATTGGGTTGATTCTTGCTGGCAGAAAGGAGGAATTCTTGAAGCCGTTGATCCAAATATGGAACTTGATGATTATGCGAAGGACGAGGTGGAACTAGTGATGAAGCTAGGATTGTTGTGCTCTCATTCCGAGCCTTCAACACGACCAAACATGCATCAAGTTGTTCTCTACTTAGATGGTTGCTTAGCACTACCTGATTTCCCACTATTACTTGGTGTTTCTGCAACTCTATTAAATCAGGAATGTTATGGTCCATCTCTCATGGGGAAGGCACAATCATCAGCTGCATCTTGCTCTGCATCCGTTTTGTTTGAAGGTCGATAAACTTCAACTTTAATAAACTCTACACTTCTATATATGCATGTGGGAAATACCATAGCTTTACTGTGAGGAATAGAGAATTGCAATATTTTTATGTTAATTTTCACTGTTGGCTGAGAGTCTTAGCCCGCGTTACAAGTTAAATAGCGGTCACCTGTATGATCTGCATTGCATTTTGATGTTCTAATCCTAAGTGTGCACTGTGTGGTGTATTTCTGGAAAATATGCATTTGATGATTTGAGCATCTGAAGTGAAGTTTCTTTTTCTTATTTACCTTGCTTTCAAAGTTTACATGGGTGGAACAGATGCCTCGGCATTTCTTGAAGAACGAAGCAGGTACTGTGGCTCTTCTTGTTACTTTCTTAGTGATTTCTGCTATTGTATTAGAGGTAATGTTCAGTGAGATACTGGGATTACTTGGATGAACTGGATATTGCTTCTAGGTCTAATGCTTATGGAAGACAACACAGATTGTAGTCTGAGAAACACATTATCGTAATGTTGTTGTCGAGAGTCATCCTGCGTTGTCTGAAGCAAAATTCTACATTTTGTACTGTTGTCGTCGAGGGCCTCATCCTACGCTAGCTATATCACAATAGTGCACACGGGTTTGGAAAAAAGAACTTAGAGCATCCATTGTTATCTCCTCCTAACTAATCAGTTATAGAAATGTGACATTATTCGTCATGCAATTCAACCGTTTGAACGGATTCGGGAAAAAGAACTTAGTCAGAGCATCCATCGTTATCTCCTCCTAACTGATCAGTTAGGAAATGTGATACTATTCGTCGTGCAATTCAACTTTTTGAACACGGTTTGTTACTTCATTTTAGGTATAATTCAACTGTTTGAACACGGTTTGTTACTTCATTTTAGGTTTGGTGTCTGAGACTGACTTGGTCCAAGGAGCCACCCAAACAAGTCTCACTAGTCACTACGGCAAGTTTACTTGGTTTAGTATCTCTGTTGACTTCCAAGTCTTTGCATTCACTAAATGTACATGAACAGAAACCACACATGTACCTATCAAGTGATGCTTGGCTGGCACAGTCTAGTCAAATGAAAATTGATCTAGTTTTGTCTCCGTGCCTTGTATGATTACAATTTTGAAAAATATCAGTGTACCCGTACGTTATTCTAACACCATCACACTTTTTTCGAAGATTAATGCTTCATTTATTCTTTTAAAACCGTCACACTTTTCATATTAGCATGTTCTCCAACATTGTCACACCTTCTTCATCCACTCATCAGGGGCGGATCTACGCCTGAACAATGTGGGGCAATTGCCCCCACCTTTTCTTAAAAATGAATTATTATTTTAAAATATTTTTAGTTAATTAACATATAGTTTTTTTATTTGTGTCCTAGTTTATTTTTAATTATAGATCACTTTATCCCTCTAAATTGAAAAAATTCTCAAAATTTTAACACTATCTTTACATATAGTCATCAAATTAAATTGTGACCCATCAATTTTTTTTTCTGTCTCCACCCCTGCCACTCATTGATCTTTTCACTTTCTGCACTCAATTCTTTTCACACATTATAACTTGCATACATAATTGATTCGAATGATAAGATGTCAGTTTTAGGAGAATATTACACTTAAATTCTACTTAGTACTTCTTATTGATGATCATTTTACAATCTAAATATCAAGAATAGTACACTTAAATTCTACTCCTATTGATTAGTCTTTAGGTTTGGGGCCATGAAGGAATCTTTAGTAAACAAAACACTGGACTAGTAGTTCGGAAATGTCAAAGCAAAACTCAACACTTCTCTGTTCATGCTTTGACTATATCATATGAAACCAAGAAATGTGCTAATCGTCTAGAAATTTGCAGCCAAACACAGCCTTCTAGTCCAACAAGACAGGAAGATGGCACTGTAAAGGATGCAATAAAATCCCTTTTCTTCTTCTTGGAGAATAAGATTTGAGCATGGCGTCACTCGAACTCATACTTTTTCTCATAGTTTCTGTTCTTGCTAGCTTTGCATCTTCTTCACAGAATTTCAGCATCACCTACCATGGATTCAGTTCCGCGAAGTTAACCTTGGATGGAATCGCGGAGCTCTCCTCCAACGGGCTTCTGGAGCTCACCAACGGCACGAAGCAAAAGCAAGGCCATGCTTTCTACCCTGATCAAGTAACGTTCAAGAACTCGCCCAACGGCTCTGTCAATTCTTTCTCAACATCCTTCGTGTTCGCGATACAGGCCGAGTATCCTGCTCTGAGCGGTCATGGGATTGCCTTCGTGATCGCGCCTCAGAGAGGCCTCCCGAACGCACTCGCCAGCCAGTACCTCGGCCTCTTCAACAGCACCAACACGGGAAATGACACGAACCATGTAGTTGCTGTCGAGCTGGACACCATTCAGAGTAACGAGTTCAAAGACATTAATGATAATCATGCCGGGATTGACATAAACGGGTTGATATCCGTACAGAGTGCACCAGTCGGGTACCATATCGAAGATGGATCATTTCGGAATGTCAGTCTCATCAGTGGGAAGGCAATGCAGGTATGGGTGGAGTATAGGTCGAGTTCATTCGAACTCGAAGTCACTTTAGCTCCTATTAACGTTGTCAAACCCAAAAAGCCTCTTTTATCACTGAAAAGAGATCTTTCTCCTGTGTTGAATCAACATATGTATATCGGGTTTTCCTCGTCAACCGGATCAGTAGTTACATCCCATTATGTTCTTGGCTGGAGCTTCAAGATGAACGGAATGGCTCGTGATCTCGATCTCTCGCGGATTCCTAAACTTCCTCGAGTCGGGCCGAAGCAGAAATCCAAGCTTCTCACCATAGCTTTGCCTATCGTCCTGTGTCTGACCTTCTTAGTAGCTATGGCTGGACTAATCTACCGTGTCAGGATCAAGAAGAAGTTCGCGGAAGTGCTCGAAGATTGGGAGCGCGAATACGGGCCTCATCGGTTCAAGTACAAGAATCTATACATGGCTACGAAAGGCTTCAGAAACAAGGAGCTACTCGGAAGCGGGGGATTCGGGAGGGTCTATCACGGCGTGCTGCCAGGTTCCAAGCTCGAGGTCGCGGTGAAGCAGGTGTCGCATGAATCCAGGCAGGGGATGAAGGAATTCGTGGCGGAAATAGCGAGCATTGGGCGCATGCGCCATCGCAACCTCGTACCACTTTTAGGTTACTGCCGGAGAAAAGGCGAGTTGCTGTTAGTCTACGAGTACATGCCTAATGGAAGCCTGGACAGGTTCTTGTACTGCTCGGGCGAGCCCTCACTCGAGCGCTCGCCCGAGCAGACACTGACCTGGAAGCAGCGCTTTCGGGTCATCAAAGGCGTGGCATCCGGGCTGTTCTACCTGCACGAAGGCTGGGAACAGCTCGTGATCCACCGCGATGTGAAGGCCAGCAATGTGCTTCTTGACAGGGAATTCAACGCGAAACTGGGTGATTTTGGGCTTGCTAGGCTGTATGATCACGGGACAGCCCCGCAAACGACTCATGTTGTGGGGACTTTAGGGTACCTCGCCCCTGAACACACCAGGACGGGTAAGGCCACGCCGAGTACTGATGTGTACTCGTTCGGGGCCTTCTTGCTCGAGGTGGTTTGTGGGAGGAGGCCTATAGAGCCCCGGGACAACCCCGAGGACATGATCCTGGTGGACCGGGTGGTTTCCTGTTGGAATTCAGGGAGAATGCTCGACGTTGTGGACCCGAAAATGGGTGAGTATGTGAAGGAGGAAGTGGAGACGGTGATGAAGTTGGGGCTGTTGTGCTCGCATTGCGAGGCTGATTCGCGGCCGAGTATGCGTCAGGTTGTTTTGTACCTCGACGGGGCATTGGCATTGCCGGAATTAAGCTGTTTGGGTGTGTCTTCGGGTGGTTTGAGGTTTGGGAATAAAGATGGTTTCAGTGATTTTATGCATTCGTATCCTTCTTCCATGGAGAAAGGGTACTCGGGGGTTTCATCTGCAAGCACTTCCCTTTTGTCTGGAGGTCGATGATGCATGGTACTAAGATTGCTAGGTTATCTATGTTTTCAGTATTGCAAACACGACTCTTGTTTCTTACCAAGTTAATAAAGTTAATGAAATGTAATGATTGCCCAGATGTTAATGGTGTTGTTTTCCAACCTAATTTGGTTTCCCTTCCATGATCAAAGATGCGTTGATGATAAATTGAGGAGTGATTATTTCTTCAAATTGTTCGTACTAGTTTGTGCATCGTTTGATTCAAAGCACTTAGTATAAGTGTAAAGAAAGTAGTTGTGATTTCTGTTAGGATCATTGTTTGGCTTTTGTAGTATTTGTTATTTGGAGGTAGGGGTGTCAAATGTTTTGGGTTATCCAATGACACTAGTAGAGCAAGTCATTGGCGAACTAAATCGGGCGGGCCAGTGCGATCACCCCACTAAATTCTGGCAAACTAAAGGAGTAATATTCTTCATGTTTTTGTCCGACCCGCCTCATTAAAATTGAAAAGGGTTCCGCACAAGAAGAGAATTCGTCCACCCAAAGATGTCAGTGTAGTTCATCCCCCCTCAAATTTTGTCCTGGCTCCGCCCCTGGAACAATCATTTAAGAAAATGGTTCTTGGAGATGATAGAATACGCAGCTAGGAAGGCCCCGTTGCTAATTGTGCTGTAATTTGAATCAGTTACGAGGCGGTTTAGATGAGAAATCAAATTATTTATATCTTAAGATATTACAAGAGAGATGAAAGCAACTAAAGGCTTAGATTATCTACAATGGTAGTGGACTTAAGTAGCACTTCTTAAGTGTCACACCATGAATTTTGATAAAATCTAGATAAGAATCAACTATCAACAATGAATCTTTTTAAATAAACACTTCTTACACATTTTTTTCATTTTAAATTATAATTAACTAAATATACAAAAATAAGTGTCAATTATTGATTGATTGACAGCGCACAAATAAAGAGGTATCAACTCTTTAAGTAATGAGCAACTCCTTATTAAGGAGTGATTCTTAAAACTCCACAATGATTCTTATTAAATAAGGAGTGTTTTTTATTTAAAAAAGTGAGATTAACGAGCTACAATTGTGGATTCGAAAAATAATTAATGGTGACTTCATGTATAAACTAATAGAAGATCAACGACTTCCCTAGAACTAGTATCCGTAGATCAATAGAAAATTGCTATGCCGGATTCCTAACTAATAACAGAGTGAGCTATGCTTATAAGTTATAATTTGAATTATTTTAAAAAAGTGAGAGAAGATCAGTTTTTCGTTTTTGCCCCAAAAATAATTTTTTGCCTTTAAAATAAATTATTTTTTAGCACTTTAACAAATAATATGTTTTTTTAGCATTTTATCAAACAATAAAAAGAAAGTTTCATGTTAGACCGACCAGCGGTTAAACGAATCATGAAAAACCTCGTTTATATAATTTTTAGAGTCAAACTATAACTATTTATACATTGTTGTACATTTTAAAAGTTTTTTAAAGTCATAAGAACCAATAGTTGCATCAGTTATAAAATAGTCCTGTCTTACGGTTAATAGGTCTAAAACAAAACTTTGTGAACAATTAATTAATTGTAGTACATAAGAGCAGGTGCAGTGGTGGTTTCTTAATTTTTAAAAACCGCTCAAAAAATCGAAAACACTCACAGTGATAGTTTCTAAACCGGTTTTTAGTTTTAAAAATCGGTTTCTAGTTTCTTGTGTGGGAACCGATCAAGAAACCGGTTCCCTGACAAATCGGTTGTGGGTGTTTTCGATTTCTAGAGCGGTTTTTGTAAATTAAAAAACCACCACTGTTCATGCCCTAACTTATAAACAAAGTAGGTTATAGATCATATCAAACACACTCTGAACTAAAAAACAGTTGAGCAGGCAGAATTGGAGGAAAGCGGTGTACATTAGTTACTCCCTCCGTCCCTGCTTAATTTGTCTTGCAATCATTATCACGATATTCAAGAAACATAATTGACCATAAATATGTTTAACTACACATAATAACGAAAAATAGAAAGTTGATGTTTAGAACCTATTTTTTTACAATGAATTAAACAATAATACATGTGAATTAATCACCCCGGACTTTACCCTTTAATCCTTGGACTATGACAAAGTACGGATCAGAAGGCCCAGAAAGGCCCATTAAATATGCCACTTTCGTCTTTCTCCTATTCATCTTTCTCCTAACCGTCACTGACTGAACCATTGATTCATCAGCTGGATCAGCGGATTCGGATTCGGATTCAAGCTGCTCTGACTGACGGCTTTCAATGGCGTTGTTCAGAAGATTCTTCTACCGCAAGCCGCCCGATCGCCTGCTCGAGATCTCCGACCGCGTCTACGGTATGCGCTGACTTTTGCGATAGTCTACAGATTTACAATTCCACACTTCTCCTTTTCCATTTTCAACAGTTTGGCTACAATTTCATACTTATCATTGCTTATTTGCGTGCTTGATTCATACTACATTGGTAGAATTTCATACTTAATTGCGTGCTTGATTCATACTACATTGGTAGAATTTCATACTTAATTGCGTGCTTGATCCACTTTGAGATGGCGTGTTAGAGTCTAGATTGGTAGAGGACTTAGTTATAGCTCAATATGTAAGGTCGTGAATCGCCTCTACATGGTGTCAAATAGTTTTATGATAGAAATTCATGAGTATAATGCACTTTTTTCACGATCTGTGAAACGTGATAAAATTTTACGGTTAATATCTTTAACTGGGGGGTGGTTTGTTTTCTCGCCTTGATTTTGTTCTATTGTCAGCAGTCCTTTTTTCAGAAGTAAATATATGATCAGTAAGTATCTGATATAAATTGTTGTTTTATTTTTCTTAAATTAAAAAGAGGGAGAGAGAGAGTAAAATCTAGACATTTGAAAAGAGTAGTACCTTCCGCAAGATGAGTAGTACTTCAAAAGTTGTGTACTTTGAAGAAACGTGACTTTTCATGTGGAAGGAGGAGGAACCGAGGAAGTAATAAATGTTTGTAGATAGACAAACATTGTCCAAGTATTTCATTTTATAAGAACATTATTATTGAATAGTTAGGTTTATGAATGGGTAAAACCGTGCCAGAAATGTAAGGAATGAAATATGACAGTTATAGTGAGACTAGATGATATGAATAGGGAAGTAGGACAAGGACAATCATTCCAGGACAGAGGGGGTGCTGTGTAGAAAAGTTTATAAACAAACAGTATCAACAACACAAATGTATGTGGCTAAATTATACTCCCCCAGTCCCATTTTAAGGTTTCCTTAACTTTTGGGCACACAAATTAAGACAAGGGGTAAAATATTGTTGGTCACTTGATCCACTTGTCTCTCATGCCCCTTTTTCTTCGAAAAAGGAAAGGGAACTTAAATGGGACATGCAGTTATGGTATGTGGAACCTTAAAGTGAGACTAGGTAGTATCAATCTTGAATTGTATTTTTTGAATGAACCGTTTCTTAAACATTCTTTTGTCCGGACATATTTTACTATACTTTCACTTATAAAACATAAAAACGCTCTCTACAAGCATTTGCGAACTGACCATCATCTTTTGCGGTGTATTCTGTAGACTGTGATCTATCTTTGAGTGCGTCTATATGTGGTAATAATGAATGCCTGTTTTTCATTTCCTAGTCAATGGCCACATTGGCTTTGTTTTTTGCTTAAGTTGGTTGATCTGAAATTCAGACTGATTAGTTAGAGAAGCCAACCTTCATAAATGGCAAAAATCCATTCTGTCTATCTAGTATCTGGTGATACAAAGTGGTTTCCTTGATTTGCAGTTTTTGACAGCTGCTTCTCTACGGACGTGCTGGATGTAGATGAGAAGGAAGTCTACCTTGATGGGATAGTAGCTCAGCTTCAGGATTACTACCCTGATGCCTCTTACATGGTTTTCAATTTTACAAGAGACGATACGAGCCAGTTATCCAATATATTATCCAAACATGACATGACAGTCATGAATTACCCTGGGCAATATGAAGGTTGTCCACTACTTCCAATGGAGATGATCCACCACTTTTTGCGTGCCAGCGTGTCCTGGCTGTCACTGGAGGGATCGGAGAATGTACTGTTGATGCATTGTGAGAGGGAATTCTGGCCTGTGCTTGCTTTTATGCTTTCTGCTCTTATTTTGTACCAAAAACAGTATATTGGTGAGCAGAAGACCCTTGAAATGGTGTACAAGCTAGCGCCTAGGGAACTACTTCGTCTCTTGTCTGCTTTCGATCCCCGGCCTTCCCAACTTAGGTATCTTCAGTATATTGCTAGGAGAAATATTGGTTCAGATTGGCCACCAGCAGACTGTCCTTTGGTTTTGGATTGTATTATACTTAGAGACCTTCCACTGTTTGATAGTGGGAGGGGATGCCGCCCACTGGTTCGTGTTTATGGTCAGGACCCTTCAACTGCTTTTAGGAATCTAAGCTTTTGTTTTCATCTTCGAGGACTTTTGAACATTTCCGCCTTTATCAACCGGTAATTTAAATTTACTTTTACATAATAACACATTTAATGCACTACTATCTGCAACATTTCTAATTTCCTGGTGCAGGGAAAGTGTGCACCTGTGAAAATAGATATTCACCAGTGTGTTCAGGGAGATGTTGTGCTGGAGTGTGTCCATTTAAATGATGACCTTGTGAAAGAGGAAATGGTGTTCAGAATTATGTTTCACACCGCACATATCCGGTCTAATATTTTAATGCTAACAACTGATGAAGTGGATGTTTTATGGGATGCAAAAGATATGCTCCCCAAAGATTTTAGAGTGGAGGTGAGTTTTGTTTTTCTTGTCATTTTTATTTTCTCCAATGCTCTAGGACTTAAAGGCTTACTTTCCGTATCAGGTACTTTCTTCGGATGATGATGCTGTTACACCTATAATGAACTTGGAAAGTGAAGATATTACTGCGAGTAAAAGTGCCAGGAAAAATGAGCTTTTCGAGGTGGAAGAGACCTTCAGCAATGTTGTAGATGAGATAGTTCACGATATGGCGAACATTTCAACCAATGGGATATCACTTGCTGGCTCTCCTGATATAGGAGAAATGGTGGTGAGTCTGTCGGATGAGGAAGAAGCAATAATTGGTCGCCTCATGAGAGGATCATCTCAAAGAGATATTGTTTCTATTGTTGGGATGGGCGGAATTGGCAAGACAACTCTCGCCAAGAAGGTCTACGATGATCCTAAAGTTACGCATCATTTCCATCGCCGCGCATGGTGTTCAGTTACACAAGTGTATGGAAAAAGGGAAATGCTCCATGACATCATAAAGGATATCCAAGGACTTGCTGATGAGATTCATCAAATGAGTGATGCAGATCTTGAATTAAAGCTGTATCAGAAACTGAAGAAAATAAGTATCTTATAGTTATGGATGACATGTGGGACATTACGGCGTTGAACGAATTAGTTAGATCATTTCCAGATGATGGAGTTGGGAGTAGAATCTTGATAACTAGTCGTTTTCACAATGTGGCTATGGAAGCTATGCCTGATAGCAACCCTCATATGCTTCGACCACTATCTAATGATGAAAGTTTTGATCTATTGGAAATGAAGGCATTCCCTAAAGGAGGCGGCTGTCCAGAAGAACTGCTGGAAATTGGAAAGGAAATTGCTCGTCTATGTAAGGGATTACCTCTTGCAGTTGTTGCTGTAGCAGGTATCCTAAGAAGGACTGTAAATGATCCTAACCAATGGGAAAATGTTGCAGAAAGTTTAAGCTCAATTCTAAATGCAGATCCAGAAACTCGGTGCAAGGCCATCTTAGAGGTAAGCTACGTGCACTTACCTAGTCACTTGAAGTCGTGCTTTCTGTATTTTGGAGCATTTTCAGAGAACAAAGAAGTTCCTGTAAGCAAGTTGATCCGCTTATGGATTGCTGAGGGATTTATCTCAAACCATGGGGCAAAGAGTTTAGAAGAGACTGCAGAGGATTTGTTGATGGATCTAATCAATGGAAGCCTAGTGATGATTTCCAAAAGAAGATCCAATGGAAGGGTAAAATCTTGTTGCATTCATGGTTTGTTTCGCGACTTGTGCCTGTCAAAAGCACAAGAAGAGAACTTTCTTCAGCTAATTTCCACGAATGACGAACCATATGCATCATTTGATCGTGATGATTATGGCTCTGACTTTTATGATTTTTATCCATCAGATCCTGTAACATACAATAGCCAGCGACTTTACATGTATCTGAAAAGGAAGCACTTTGTTTCTTCGACGCCCTCCGGTCCATCCACCAGTTCTTTGATATTATCAGCCTGTAGCGATGCATATCCTAGGCGTCCCTACAATGTCTCATTCATTTGCCGCAACTTCAAACTACTTAGGGTGTTGGATTTGGAATGCATTAATATGGGTACGTACATTCCTTCTGAAATAGATTCGCTCATTGAACTGAGATATTTGGCTGTCAGTGGGGATATCGAATCTATTCCGCGATCGATAGCCAACCTCGGATGGCTAGAAACTCTGATTGTGAAGGGACTTAGTGGTAAGGTGATATTGCCAGATACCATATGGAGCATGGCAAGTTTAAGGCATCTTCATGTGAATAGCTACGCTGTTTTCACCTTACCCAATGAACAGAGTGAAAACTCTTCCTTTCTTGATGGTTTGGTTAGTTTATCCACTGTGTCTCTTTCGTATGAAAAGGGTGCCGAGAAGATATTGACGCAGCTGCCAAATCTTCGTAAACTGGTCTGTGTCTTTCTTGAATCATGGGATCCCTCCAAGAAATGCAACAACTTTCCAGTTCTGGACATGTTGACGCGTTTGGAGTCACTTGAGATTGTTTACTTTTGTAGGACTCTCAGTTCTGGTGGATTCAGTTTTCCTTCAAATCTGAAGAAGCTGACTCTGTCAAATTTCCGGCTGCCATGGAATCAGATCGGTGCTATTGGTACATTGCCAAACCTCGAGGTTCTGAAATTGCTGTATGGAGCCTTTGAGGGGCTAATGTGGGAGATGAATGAAGATGAATTTTGCAAGCTCAGATTCTTGAAATTCGACTCTCTTAACATTTCTGAGTGGAGTGCTTCTTATGAGCACCTTCCTGAACTTGAGCAACTGGTGATACGAAACTGTAAGAACCTCGAGGAAGTCCCATTAGATTTCTGCTGGATTACCACACTGCAGATCATCGAAGTTCAGGGATGCAAACGGTCTGTGGAATTGTCAGTTCAGAAGATTGAGGAAGAATCGGAGGGAATCAAAGTCGTCATCACTTGAAGATCTCTTGTTCTCCCTGAAGATGAAAGACGTCAAACATGTCTTGCAAATCATATGACAAAAAAGTGTGCAGTTGGAACCGGATCGGAGTACTTTTTTGTTGATCATATGTGAACAAGTAACATTCTTTTGCAATCTTTTATTGTATCCTGTGTTGCCTATGTGATCATACTCTTGAAATTTTTTAACTTTGAGGATGATGTTGAAGTATATCAATGGAAGTGTAGTTTATTGGAAAAACCGACATTTTTGGAAGATTTTAAGTCTAATGTTTGCATAATCTTGTCTCACGGTTATCAATCTCCATCATATTCTGAGCAGCTTAATCAATGGCTCGCGAATTTCGCAAAAACGAGTAAGCCCGCTGTAAATTTTTGGATATTTTAGTTTCTTTTTTTTTTTTTGGCAAACGATTATAGATGTTTTCCAGTTACTTGAATTGAAATGAAAGTAATTTCTTTTTCTTTCAATAAAAAAATAATAAAGAAGCCATACTGTTCAATATAATTAGTCAGTTGGTTCAATTTCTGATTTATTTTGCTCCCATAATATTACTTTCCCGCCTGACGCCGCCATGACCCGACCCGAATAAACTTGGGTTGAATTTCTATTTCAATAAAACAAAATTAGGTTTGAAAAGAGGGGGGAAATGCTGAAATGACCTTCTCGTTCTGATCGTTTCTTCCACCGGAGAAATCCATTGAACCGCCGCAGTCCTCACCGGCGAAATCACCTCGAAGATTTCCGATCAGCGTAAAGGACTCCAGGACCAGGTACGAATGAGGTTCTGAATCTCTGAGCATAAATTTTTCTTGATTTTGTGTTTCTGAATTTCTCTTGAAACTACGGTAGCAGTTTCAATGTGATTATTTATTTTTTTGAATTTCTGAGCTTAAATCTATGCTTCAAGTTTTAATATTTTGATTTAGATAATTGTTGATGGCTGGTAATCGTGTTGAGTTGTTTACAGAGTCCTTGTCCAATACCTATGTCGTGATCAAGTTTGGATATTTTGAAGTTTGGAATTCTGGTTTATAATCCTGATGCCTACTTATAGTTTCCAAGAGTTGGATGTTATATTTCCTTGTATTTAAGAGGAGTATATATTGATATTTTGTGTTTAAAAGAAAATGCCTTGTCGCCGTCGTTTAAGCTTAACACCGTGTTGTAGCTACTGTGGTTGAGATAGGGGTAGTATAAAATGGATTGAAAAGTGGATGCAGTAGTAGAAATTAAATTATTCATTGGCACCATAGTTTTTTATTTATGCTATTTTTCAGAACTTTTTAATCTTTGAGATGGCTCTTTTATAAGCTAAATCCATTTCACACAGAAGAAAGATTCATCAATCATTCTTGTCATGTAGGATGAGCAGTTCAGAGGAATCATCATCTCTTCGAAAAAAGGAAAGAGAGAAAGATGGGAGGCCGAGGCAGTTCGATTCCAAGGCAAAAAGCCTGTGCTGGGCTCGAGCTGACATAGTGCTTGGCCGCCACCCTGAGCGGTGGCGGAAAGACGCTGCTGGCAACGTTGTCTGCAAGCGCTTCTTCAACTGCAGCGGCTGCCTATGCTATGAATATGACCATATCATCCCCTACTCCAAAGGTACTAAAAATCTGTTTTTTTTTATCGTTTTTGT
>JAULKM010000010.1:893859-904371 GCA_032355605.1 Rubia tinctorum
CTACCCCCCCCCCCCCCCCCCGCTCTCATCCACTAGCTGGAACCACCCCACCGCATACCAGAAATTCCACCCACCCGCCAGGAAACCCCCACGACCCCTACCAAAAAACTCACTCACCTACTGGTCGAACTCCTTATTACGCTCGTGCGAGAGAATTCAGTCCACCGCCTCTCTCTTGGACTATGTTGGACTAAAAATATGTGTCCATAGTGCGCGACCGAGACACTTGTTGGGTGCATCAAATGTCTTCCGATAACATCGTTGGTAAACTCGCTGTCAAGTTCACCTGAATCTTCTACCTTTTTCTACAAGTTCACCAGAAAAAGAAACTAGAGGTCAATCAGCAGTTGTCGAAAAACGTTGTTGAATGGATTTCAAATTAATTGAATTTAAATTTAATACATAAAATATTTATAAATAGGACGTTTCGACGTACTCCCTCTATTTCTCTATTAGTGGCACACTTACTTAATTGTGATATTTTTTAAAATGACACACTTTCCATTTTTAGTAAGATTATTTCAATTTTATCCACTCATTTTGGTTTTTAGTTTCTACATTCAATACCATTCACTCATTTTTTTTCCACTTAAATCCAAACACGTAAACATATGGTGCCATAAATAGAGAAACAGAGGGACTAACTTTGTTAAACATAAGGTTACCAAAACATTATTGTCGAGTTACCGTATGGATTGAGTTAAAAAGTCCACCAATTTTCCTTTAATGTATCGTTAATTTGTGCGTGGTCAATGATGAGTGTCAATTATAAAAAAGAAATGATGTGAAATTTTGAAAGGATACATGATGGCAATACAATTAAACTATCCAACCAGCCATAAGAATTAGACAATTGTGAGACGTGATTATTGAGTGGCATAATCAACTTTAGTTGATAGACTAAAGTGTTAAATTGACTCATTTAGATTAGGGATATTTACATTTATAATCCTAAATGTAGGTTGAAAGTGTCAATATAACCTTGTAATATCAGAAAGTGCCAAAATAACCACGAGTTCTTATTGTATGTATCAATCTAACCCTAATTTTGGGAACATTTGTGCCGATATACCCAAAATCCCTCTTTCCGACGTTGACCATCTAAATTTTGGCAAAGAGGAAAAATTGAAATGACTAAAATACCATTGACCTTAAATCTGAAATTCTTTAAAAAAAATATAGAAAACGAAACCTAGCACTTCCATTTTTGGATTTCACAACCAACCATTAAGACCACATACAACCCTCGCACAAGACAAACAATACATACCCTATCATCTCTACAAACCCAGAAATCACAAGAAAACAAGAAAAAATAAAAAACTTACAAAACCCTAGGAAAATCACCCCAATCACAGATTTTACCCCTAAATATTAAACAACGAATAAGTGCAACTCAACACGGGCAATCAGGGGGAAAGAATGAACCAAGATCGAGGAGATATTGAGGAGTACTTACCATTTGGGGTGAGCCCCTGTTTTATGGGCTATCGACGAAAGCAAAACATGCAAAAACAATTGCTCCCGTGAACGACGACAGCAAAGCCGGTGCAAAAATGGCAACGGTGAGAGGATCTTCCGACGGTGGAAAATGATCATTGGGGAAGAAGGACGGTTCTTGGATTATGTGCATCTAAGGGAAGGAGAAAATAGGTTTGAGCGGGAGTCCATAAACACCGACGACAAGGCCAAGGAAAAAACGGCGAGGGCGAGAGGAACTTCCGACGGTGGTAACGATCGGTGGAGAAGAAGGATGGTCTTGGGATCTGTATGTCCAAGCGAAGGAGAAGACGGGTTTGAGCGAGAATGGGAACATGCCAACTAAGGGCAAATCGGTCTTTTGGTCTTTTGGTGTTTTTTCTATTTTTTTTCATTTTAAAAACAAGGGCAAATTGGCCTCTTTAAGAAAATTTGTCAATTAGACTGTTGACTAAAAAGTCAACAAAGTCAAAGGTTATATTGACACCTTTTGAGATTGCAGGGTTATATTGACACTTTCAGCCTAAAGTCATGGTTATTTTAACACTTAACTCTTTAAATTATTAAATTCTTAAAATGTAGGGAAAGTGATTTTACTACTAGCTATTCTTTTCTTGTCTTTTTGAAATAAACCACTCAAAAAAAGTTACTATTTAATTTATTGACCACCAAATTACTAATACTGTTAGATCGCTATATGCTTATAAATACTTTTGGTTTAAATATTTTTCTAACTCTACTTTTATGATGAAGCTGTCAATATAATTTCGTAAAACTAAATAGTGTCAAACTAACCCTAACTTTATAATAAATTTTGCCGATATAACTTTCATGCCATATACCGGCATTGACTCACCAATTGGGCCATTGACCGGACCCAAAATGCTGAATATGCCCTCTGTCATTTCAACTTAATTTTTTTTTACAATTTTACCCCACATATTGCCACCAACCACCTCCACCCGTCACTCTCTGGCCGCCGCCGACCACCACTCTCTGGCCACCCTAACCACCTCCTCCGGCCACCCCCAACCATCACAATCACCACTGTTGCCCACCCTAATCACCACCACCGCCCATCACCTTCTTCCACCCCAACCACCACATCACCACCTCCGTTGCCATCTGCCACCACATCACCACCTCCCAACAGATACCACCGTCAGTACCAAAGCCATCACTGCAGCACCCCAGAAACACACCAACCTCCCAGCCACCAACTATCGCCACCCACCCCATAGATTTGCTTCGCTACGCCCTCGATTTGCTCCCGTCGTTGCTCCACCGCCCAGAGGTGCAACCCCCAGATTTGCTCCACTGCAAACAAGGGTTTTGACATCTTCAAGGGCCCAGGGTATTGCATTTTGCGTATGTAAATCGTCAGATTACTCATAAAAACATATATGATCGGGGAATTATGCAAAAAAAAATATATGTTCAAGTGCATTATTTTATATGATGTAGCATCTTAAATAAATACATTGTAATGTCAAAATAGACATTGGTAATCGAATTTGTGAATTTCATGATCGAATGGATAATAACTAATAAGTTTTTTTTTTAAAGAAATAAACTAATAAGTACATCACACACATTCTGAATAATCCCAAGAAGGCTTGCCTCAAAATAATACTTCTTAACTTGATAGTAAAAATAATACTCCATGTTCCAAATCTAATTCTCTGAAATCTAGGATGGGTGGCTAAAGTTTTGCCCCTTTCAAAATTTCCTTGATTGAATCTTGATTGAGAACAGTGCCGATCTTGAAATCAAACCAATCACATTATCAAAATGAATTATATAAATCTACATATTATCGAAATTGTCACAGTAGTATAAAACTTATCAGATAGTAAGATGTGTATAACTATAAAATTATATAACTAAATCTTGTAATGAGTATATTTTAAAATTTTCTATACTTTGTTTTAAAACAAACATCTTATTTAAAACTAAATCCAAGATAATATATACTTTTTTTCTAAATAAAAATTGTACGAATGAGTTTATCATTAAATTTACTGAATCAGTAACGAAATCAAGGAAGTGAGTCGGAAACCTCCCCATGATATGGTGGTGGAAAGAGTATCACCATTAGCGCGGATAGTTGATGACTTTTATTGGATAGTATGAGCGCCACCTCTAATCTGCAAAACATGTGTCGCAGTTTCTTTTATTGGATTTAGTACTAAATGAAATCGTTTAGTGATTGTTGTATCTTATTATTATTATGATTCAGATCCAAAACAACGTCATTTTTAATTAGTCGAACGACGTCATTTAGCAAATTCAGCTGAAAAAAATTGAAGTTTCGTAAATCAAGTTCAAGAAAAAATAATCCAACTACTTCACAGACCTTCTTGGAAAATGGGAGCCGATCATCGCTCTTCCATCATCACTCCACTGCACGCCAAATACTAATATCATTAGATTCTTATATTTGAATCTGGTTCCGCTATTGCAGATAAAAATCGTTTGATCAAAGAACTAAAACGTAAAAACCTCATTCTTTTTCTATTCTTTTTCTTTTTCTTAAAAAAAAGAGGAATGTTCAATGTCCATAGAAAGCCACATGTAGGCAAAACGTGGTAAAGGAACAGAAGATAAGAAGTAGGCTAAGGAAAAGATATCGGAGATGTGAAGGAATGTGAAAGCTTGAAAAAGCCGACAAAATGGAGAAGAAAAGTTTGCATACTTTTGGACAACATTATTAAACTATAGGGGAGGTAGTACTATTACTATATATTGAACCGACCATTATAAATTCCATAATAAATTTGTACAACAAATTAGAGGACTATATTTGTGGATTTGCTTGCATTGCAATTAAAGATTTGTACTAGCATACCTTCTTTTTGCTTGGTTATTTATTTATTTATTTATTCAGTTATTATTATAAATATAGTATATAGCTAGATGAGAATTTTCATACCGATGTATTTTTTAAAAAGTTAGAAAGGTTATACTTATGAATACGTTTGAAATTGTGAAGGCAGCCATTTCGATATTCCTCTAACTTAAGCCGAGAAGGGACGGGAGGTAATCGTAGCACGTGAAATACACATGTCTCATCCCAATTAAGGTTCATTTTTAGTCATGGGTTATATGGCGGGCAAGTTTAACTGAACAAGAGGTCGGGGCACAAGGGTCTTGATAATATCCTAGTGTGAAGAGCCTTGGAGGTGACTGCAATGAGCAAAAATACCTCTCACGAGTCTAAATAACAAGCAAACATTCGAACGTGAGAGCGAGAGACAATCAAATGAATGAACGTGTTCAGGGATGTGGGCAAGAATTATGTTTTCGAAGAAATGACAAGCTGAATTTTGTTTAAACTACGAGAATAACTGACCAAACCATGTTATAATGAGTCATTCCCCAAATGAGACAAGCAAAGGTCTTTAGGTTGTTTAAGTAGGTTGGGTGACAGTCGACCATAGGAATGCTTTAAAATATAAATCAATGCTACAAAAGTTGAGCATACGATAATGCCGCCCATGTTAATTTTGTGGAAGTTGTCAACAGAAGGACTATGCAGTTTGAGATGGAATAAAGAGGATCTTTAAAGTCGAAAATCTTTGAGGAATGAAAGAAAAGAATATAAATAGACTTTATAAAGTGGGGAGTCTTTTAAAATTGAAACAAAAGATAATTATAGCATGAAACATCGTTGATAAATACCTCTAAGTTACAAATTAAACACATTTCAAAAATAAAAAAAGTTACAAATTAAACATGTTTAACTATATGTTTGAATTTATTTTAATAAATAAAATAAATTAACTTAATTAATTTATTTCATAAATGGTACTTAATTATTAAAGTAAAATAGTCTTATACAAGTTACAAATGGTACTTAATTATGAAAGTGAGAGGAGTAAATTAATGATGCGTTGCACTATACAAGAATAACATTACGTTATTTCTATCTGATTTATATTGAACTAAACTGAATACATTAAAAATAATTTAGTTTCATTTCCCTTAGCAATGAGGCAAGCATTTAACCTCAAGTAGAGCAAATTATACTGCAATACCGTGTCATCCTTTGGCCAAATTGACCGTACATATATTTTATTATTGACATTGAGATCAAATCACATTTAGGTCTAGTTCTTTTGAGACAATTTTATAATAAGCTGAACAGAAATAACATTAAATAATAACAAAAATAAGTTTCAATAAAAAAATAGCATTAGTTTAAATTTTTACTAAAATAAATTAAATTGAACTGGAATGAATTAAAATACAGATAAATTGAATAGAAAAAAAACTTACACTAGTGCTACAAGTTGGATTTATCTATTTGTCATTTACACTTACCAAACTATTTATTACTGTATAAGATTAATCAATGAAACTTAACAATGACAGCCATAATAAAATAATGATTGATGTGATATTATTAATTACGGTTGTTACTTAATTTCCAACACTAGCTTTCAATTTCAACGCTCATTCATGAAATTTGAAAATTTTCACTTGGAATGTATTTTTTTTGGCTGCCATTTGTACAAGTATTATTTACTCTGTAATTGTGAGATATTTAATGCCAACTTAAAAGGGAAAGGTCCTTGAGGTTAAAATCCTTTTTGATGGTTAGGACGAAGGGTAAATTTAATGGACGGTAAACAAAACGAAAAAGTTAAAAAAGAGATATAATTATATAGCAGATCATAAAACTTTGAATATAATATAGAAAATAATAAGTACCGTCTAGATCCAAAAATTAAATGATAGATTACACAAGCACCTCTCAAACAGTTGAATAAAAAGTAACTCCCACTATTTCATTTGTAACTAACTGCATTTTTTTTATTATCAACTTTCTTGAATCCCTATAAGTTTAATTACGTACATTAACAGCATACATGTATTATTGTTAATTGAAATTATGCTACGATAAGACTCTCTTAGCATTAAAATGTGAATAGCTAAAACTGTTGGCGTAAAAATACCTTAACTTATATTCTTTCATAATTTACGGTGTCAAGAATGAGGGTGCTGCACACGATCATAATCAACTTTTTTTTAGGGAAGTCAGTCAAATTACATGCTACAAGCATCATGCTTTATTGCTTTTACGATATCGTTTATAGTTATTCAACTTTTCCCAACTGTTTCACACCAATAAACCACAACCACCAAACTTGATACCACTACGATCGCACTTTCATGAACTAGTAGTAGAATGGAAAAACCACTGGAACAAACTATTAACATAGCTATACAACGCCGGATAATCCCGTAAAAAATATGGTGAAATCAACCTTTTTATTAAAAAGCCAAGCACAACACTTTAAAGACAATAGGAGTAGAAAAGTTGGCTTTTGGACCTTATTGAAAAATTCGAAGTAAAATTAAATGTAACTCTTCCCAAAAATTCTAAATTTCACTGAACCATAGTAAAAAAACAAAATAAAATAACGTTCTAGTCCCGGATCCGGGTCTGGGTAGCAGCCAACATGACCCGTTTTACTGTGTGGAATAATCATTCATCTCTTTCGTTTCTCCCTTTTCTCTTCATCTCTTTCGTCCTTTTTAGCTTTTTTCTTCCCTCTTTCTCTCTCTAGCTCCTCTGCATTACTCCCTCTCTCTAGCTCCTCTGCATTACTCCCTCTCTCTCTCTCTCTAGATTCAGAGAATTCTCTCTCCAATCAAAGCCCCAAATTCAATCTGATCCTTTGTAGTATGTAAAACAATTACGTAGGTTCCCGTAATTATTCACGCATTCGCGCCGTTAAATTCCCCCCAAATTGATCCCTCATTTCCGCATTCCCACAAACCCTAAACCTAGGACTCGAACGATATTCACCTCACTGGAAAGTCCTGGGTACTAATCTGAGCTTGGGATTGGGAATTGCGGGATCGTATTGCGCGCGATCGATTTTTTTTTTTTTTTTTGGTTTTTGCCGGGAAATTTTTGAGCTCAATCTGGGGGTGTTTGGTAGCGGCATTGGAATTTGGTGTGGATCGTTGGGGCAGTGGGATTGGAATCGGTAGGAGGAGAGGAAGCAGGGGTTTTGGATTCGGTTTAGGGGAAAACAGCGCCATCGAATGGCGCTGTTTAGACGGTTCTTCTATAGGAAGCCACCTGATCGCCTCCTCGAGATCTTCGAGCGGGTCTATGGTATGCTCCGACCTTGACATTGACCTCTCTTTTCGGGTGAACAATGTAGTCTGAAATGCGCTGCCGGGGTGTGCCTTCTGAGCTAAATGTAGTGAAATGCATGGTTGACATTGTGAATTTTCTGATTGATTGCTGAGGGTGTTCAATATTTGTTCTTCTTAGCTGAAATTAACTCCATTCAGGTTCTTTTATCTGTTCTGATAATGGAGTGGTTATAGGTTTAGATGACATTTTGACAGAATGCCACATTTCCTTTGCATGTATATTTTAATTTTCGAGCTATAAGATATACCTCCTTTAAGTGGTCTAGACATTTAAATCTTTAAGAAAGCTGGAAGTGTAGAGGGATTAGAATGACCCTGATATTTGTAGTTTAAAGTGTATATGAGAAGTCACAGTGTGTGGTGAATAGTTATTTTGTGTATCTAGTCTTTTTGGTGATATGAATTGCTACTTGATTTGCAGTTTTTGACTGCTGCTTCTCAACGGATGTGCTGAATGAAGAAGAGTACAAAATCTACCTGGGTGGCATTGTAGCTCAGTTGCAGGATCACTACCCTGATGCTTCCTTCATGGTGTTCAATTTCAGAGAGGGAATCAAGAGGAGCCAAATATCTGACATTTTGTCCCAGTATGACATGACAGTCATGGATTACCCTCGGGGTTACGAGGGTTGTCCACTGTTGCCATTGGAAATGATCCACCATTTTTTGCGTTCTAGTGAGAGCTGGCTATCACTGGAGGGACAACAAAATGTGCTTTTGATGCATTGCGAGAGGGGAGGATGGCCTGTGCTTGCTTTTATGCTTGCTGGTCTTCTTTTATACAGAAAACAGTATGTTGATGAGCGAAAAACCCTTGAGATGGTATATAAGCAAGCACCTAGAGAACTACTTCATCTATTGTCTCCTTTGAATCCTCAGCCTTCCCACCTTAGGTATCTTCAGTATATTGCTAGGAGAAATATTGGTTCAGATTGGCCACCAGCAGACTCTCCTTTGGTTTTGGATTGTATTATACTTACAGACCTTCCACTGTTTGATGGTGAGAGGGGATGTCGTCCACTAGTTCGTGTTTATGGTCAAGACCCTTCATCAACAACTGCTAATAGGAGTTCTAAGCTTTTGTTTTCAACTTTGAAGACAAAAAAACGCTGCCGCCTTTACCGGACGGTAACATGATTTTTCTCTTTTACATTGATGTGAGAAATAGTGAGTTACTATTTGAAGCATTTTTACTGTGCTGGTGCAGGAAGAATGTGGCCTAGTGAAATTAGATATAAATCGGCGCATTCAAGGGGATGTTGTGCTTGAGTGTGTACATGTAGATGATGATTTCGCAGGGGAGGAAATAATTTGCAGATTTATGTTTCACACTGCATTCATCCGGTCTAATGTTTTAATGCTGACTCGTGATGAAGTGGATGTTTTATGGGATGCAAAAGATTCATTCCCCCGAGACTTCAAAGTTGAGGTAGGGTCTTGTATTTTCTTGTAATTTTTGCTTTTTTCCATAAGCTAGGTGTTAAAAGCATACTCACATCTGCATCAGGTACTCTTTTCCGATGCTGATGCTGTTCCATCTATGATCACCACAGACGTGGCAAGTGACGATGAAACTGAAACCGAGAGTGCCACACCTGAGGAGTTCTTTGAGGTGGAGGAAATCTTCAGTAATGCCGCAGAGGCTCCAGAGGGAAGGTCTGACATTGATGTTCATTCGGTACAAGATTCTGGTATGGATAGTGAAGATGAGGAGGAGGATTGGAAAGAGGAGGGAGAGGCGCCTTCTTTTGAAGACTGTGCTTCTGATGAAGGCACTCCGAGACAATATAGGAGAAGTGATTTGAATAATGGATTGATGGCTAATGTCTCAGAGAAGGATGAATCCCATAGTATGAAGCCAGGTAGGAATTCTCATAGCAAGTTAGAAGAGGGCGAAAACAAGGCTGACAGGGAAGGAAATTCTGTACAGAAGAAGACAGAGAGGCAAGGGTCACTGCCTAGGGTGGCTGACGATGCAGGCAAACTAAAGTCTGAGAAGGGTGCTAAGAAGTCGAGCTCGAAATTGGCAGCAGATGCTATTGGTACCAAAGCAAAACTGAGGCAGGCAAAACCTAATGCAGTATCAAGATGGATTCCTTCGAACAAAGGTTCTTACTTTGATTCAATGCATGTGTCGTATCCACCAACAAGACAGAACAGTGCTCCAGCTTCGATGAACAACCAGTCCAAGGAATCTCAAGGTGGGGCAAAATTGAAGGGGACACCCACTGGAAGGCTTTCAGCTAGTAATAGTCCCGAGGTTGGTTCTTTACATGAGAAACACTCTTCATGTCCAGGCTTGATTGATAGCTCCCAATTGGCAGCTTCTCCTACCTCGACCCCTCAATTACAAGCAGAAAGTCAGGCAGCTCAGCTCGATCAATCTCAGCAAGTTCCTACTTATGATCTTGATCCTCGGCCTGCTTCGTCAAGTTCCACCTCTTCCGGTTCTTTGTTGAATGATTCGTCATCTCAGCTTGATCAATCTCAGCAAATTCCTACTTCTGATATTGATCCTCGGCCTGCCTCATCAAGTTCAACCTCTTCCAGTTCTTTAGTGAATGATTCGTCCTCTCAGCCAGTTTCTTCTATTAGGTCAGGTGTAGAGGATGAAGGCCAGAATTTGTCCTCTGGAACTACATCTGTTGAACCACCTTCATCTTCTCAGAATGTTGTTTTAAGTTCTAAAGTTCCTCCTCCACCTCCACCTCCACCTCCACCTCCACCTCCTCCCCCAACTCCACCTCCACCACCACAAGCACGAGGGCCTTCAATATATTCTCAGACTACTGCTGTTGTTTCTAGTGCGCCGCCTCCCCCGGCCCCCACCCCGCCAACGCCCCCACCCCCATTTTGAAT
>JAULKM010000010.1:921388-942726 GCA_032355605.1 Rubia tinctorum
TTCCCACCTTCCGCACTAAGGAAATTGGATTGAAAATGTCTCAAACAGAACCGATGGTGTCCTGCAGGTTCCATCCATCCCTCTGTGTTTGCCATTGCGTTTGGGATCCCAAAATGCTTGTCAGATATTACACAGACGGACCTCGATTCATCACCTACCACATGTTGACGCAACTTGAGCATTAACCAATGACATCTCTCGTTTGTCTCCGCGTCTACTATTGCATAGGCGATGGGCAACACATAATCATTTGCGTCGTGAGCGACTGCAACCAGCATCGTTGAAATATAAGCCCCCCTCAAGAAGGTCCCATCCACACTGATTACTTGCTTGCACAGTCGAAAGGCTTCAATAGCTTGACCGAATGCCCAAAAAATGAACTTGAATTTCCTACAACCATGACCATGGACCCGGTCCGGTACGTCAGCCCAATCAACAATTGAGGTCGGATTAGCTCTGACCAATTCCTCCATGTACGCGGGCAACCTGTCAAAGGATTACTCCCAGGTACCGAAGGCCAAATCAATAACTTTCTGCCGGTCGTACCAAGCCTTCTTGTACGAAATGGTCACTTTCGACTCTTTCCGCACGTGCTCTATAACATCCTTGACTGTAAATGAAGGGTTGGTTTCAATGTGATATCGAACGGAACGAGCAACCATCAACGATGTCAAATTCGAGTTACCGTCAGAACGCCCAACACCAATGCAAGAATGACTGCTAGCCTATTTGGTTATCTCCCACATCCTGTGGGAAGACTTTGTGCTGGCTCGTACAATCCACGAACAGTTGCCAGTCCCTTCGAAAGCTTCCTTACATTTCGCATACCATGTACGCGACTTGCTCTCCACGACTCGGTGTTCCCTGTTCATGTTCAAGCTCCACCTCGATATTTCCTGTACCAGTTCCGGTTTCGTACGGAACCTCATACCCAAATCAAGCTCCCCCGTTAGTTGATCGTAATTACTCAGTAAACTTCCACAATCGGTGGGGTCATACCCATCTTCATCTGGACCGCCGTAATCCCTAAAAAATGCCCTCGCAGTAGGATTCCATATCTGATTGAATGCAGCGGGACCATTGTTCCCGTACATCAGGGAGGGATCATCATCCCCCGGATTTGAATCCCCGGAAAGTGAATTATATTCTTCACTATCTGCTGCAAAATCCCCACATTCACCGTCCACGTCCTCAACATCTATCTCGCCAACCACGTGGTCCTGATAATGACAACGTCGACCACCACTCGTTGAGGGTTGAGAGTTGCCTAGCTGGACATACATTGCATGTTGACTTCCAACACCTTGGGAAAAGGGTGAATATGAAAACGAAAGGCATGTGGCTGCGGTTTCGTTCTCCACATTTCTCAACAATGACATGAAAGTTTCCGGCCCAACATCACCTGCACGATCTACGTGGGTTTCAATCCGCTGCAGCTGAATGTAAAGATCGGCTGCCGACAACGACATTCCGTCGACAGTGTCAAACAAATTTTCCGTGGATAGGTCATCCTCCACTTCATAACATCGATAATATATGCAAGATCCTATCATCTCCGGGCAACGATACAGTATTCTAACATCGGACAACTCACATTCAATCCGAAGGCGTCTCACAATTAATTCAACTAACTGCGAGTGGCTCACCCGCCGCTTCAGGGTCACATGTTTCTCGGGTACAGGAGGATCGTAGTACACACCCACATTGACATCGTACTTAATCACACCATCTCTATACAAGTACAATAACAAATTCATCGTACAACCTGCTACGAGAAACATACAACAAATAGTAACGTCTGCGGAACAAACTAAGCCCCCAACCGTCATAAATTATGAATAAATGACGATCTGAAGCAAACAACAGAATAACGTGCATCTCGCACATTGGTCTATTCATACTGAATAAAAACAGCTGAGGCACAAATTATATATTCAAAACGCGTGCACGTAATCCGTCCTACATAAAACATTATTAATCTACATTGTCGAAGTTATTAACAAAGAATCTCTACATTTACATTCATAAAAATATTCTCAAAATTCTGGAACTGAACATTGCATAAAAAAATACCACGAAAACCAGGAGGATCGTAGTACACACCCACATTCAAATCGTACTAAATCACACCATCTCTATACAAGTACAATAACAAATTCAGCGTACAACTGCAAACGCGAAACATGCAACAGAGAATTACGTATGCTAGCGAAACTAAGCCCCCAACCCTCATATCTTATGAATAAATGTCAATCCAAAGGGAACATCAAAATAACACGGTTTTCTCGATATTGGTCTCATCATACTCAGGCAAAACACATGCACAAATTATATATGCATAACAATTACACATAAACCGTCCGACATAAAACCTTATTAATCTACAGTGTTGAAGTTATTCACAGAGAAGGTACCTTGCACAACCAATTCTTCACCCTGTTCTGCACAGAAAAGAATCCAACGCTGCGTCACCCCAAATATTCCTACAATAGGAGCATTCACACAGTCAGCAACTATACATACGTCGTCCATATTATGTTACCAAATTTCATGAACTGCATACAAACATTACCATTGTCAAAAAAATGCAACTTCAATTCATTTGCAGCACCACGACATGTTTATAATTATTAATAAATGTTGCAGAAAATTATGAAACTTTTTGCATTCAACAGTTCATACAACAAAAACTAGCGAAAATATTAACTATCTCAGCTTTCTCAAAATTATCATCTCAACCAAAATTCATAACTTATAAACCATTTCACAAAAATCGCAACTTTTGTTCTTCCAATTTACGAACAAAAAAATATCCCAGTAAGTCAAAAACTTTTTTCCCACATAAATGAAATTTATATTTCCCCCCTAAATTCATGTACAAGTTACGCAACAGTTCCTTTACTAACAAATGATACGTTTCATCCCACAATTAGAGTTTCTTTCAACAAAATACATTTTACAAATATACATCCCCAAAAACTCGGGCTGATTTATCAAAAACAAGCAACGAACATTTCATGCAATGAACATTTCATACAAAACCAACACAGAAACCATGAACCTTAAAAATGGAATTCAAAAACCGAACCAAGGAAAACAAAATGGCCAACATTTCCACCAACCTTCCCTCACGCAGTGTGTTTCCAAACACAACACTGAATCTCAACCTTAAATTACCAGCCTCAACCCTAAATCTGGAAGGAAGAAGAGGTGCTGCAAAACCAGGGGAAATTTTACAAACTAATGGGATTGAGCTAGAACAAATGCAACGCATGATTTATTTATAGCCAAGATCAGAGGACGCATTACATGAATGCGTCCTCAACAACACGTGAAGCAAGAAAACAAAACAAAACCCTGCATGTTCATGTTCAACAGTCAAAGGTCGAATACGCATTTCTCAAATGCATCTTCTGGTCACTTCAATTCACAGTCCGCACAGTGCATGATTCACGGTCCGCACAGTGCATGATTTAGGCAGTAGAAGAATCAACCCCAAGCATGAAGACGCATTTCGTAAATGCGTCTTCTGCATGCTCATTTTCGTATTGTTTGATCTGTTCTGCGATGAAACATTTTTATTTGAAATGTTTTTTGGGGAAGCATTTTTGAGTCACATGTATTTTTCAAGAAGCATTTTTGAGGAAGCATTATTCTTTCCGAAAATGTTGAACTGTTTTTTTAAAAGCACACAATTCCCCCATCATTCATTTTTTTGTTTCTTATAATTAATGTATTTTTGTGTCAACAAATATTAATACACACGTATATATATTTATATGTGTTTACGTAAGTGTAAAAAATATATGTTTTCCAATTGATTAATGTAAATATATATAGGGAGAAAATACGAACTACGCATTCTTATTACAACGAGATGACGCTCTAGTTGTAATACGACTTTCGTACAGTTCATTTCTGTTTCCGAAGACAATAACAAGTCCCCATCGAAAATAATAATACTAATGAAGAGGATTCTTTTAATGCGTTATCTAATTTTGAAATTTTATTTGTGATTAATTATTTTCCCTGTCATTTTTAACAATATTTTTATTTTCGAGTTTCATCAGCAAAATTTCATATATGGCGCAGTCATAAAGTGAAATATATCCATACGTGTAACTAATCCAATTTAAACAATTTTTTTATTTTACATTACTACTTTCATTTAAGATTATATAATACAAACATTTATCAATTAAGTAGTAATATTATTCGTTAATTATTTGAAAATTAAATTTCAGAGGTTGCATTCTCCGAATTCGTCCTCGTATATAATTTTTAATTCCACGTTTTTTCCCACCGTAGTAGCTTTTTTTCCCATACCTCCTATTACAAGTTCGGTTCTCCAAAGATATTCGTCACAAAAAAAAGGGAAGGCCTGGTTTCCTACAAAATCATATGAAAAAAATAACATTCACAAGTTTAATATGTTATTTTTGATTTTACATAAATTATGCTTCATTTTAATATATTTTAAAATAATAATTTTATACTACATTCGCTAATAATTTATTCACTCTAAAAATAAAAATACAATTACTTTCATTCTAATTAGTCAGAATAATTTTCATATTTCAATTCGAAAATTTGTTCTCACGATCGTAACACAATCACGAATGTTGAACACGTTCATGAATTAAATTAATTGTGCATATTTTCCCAATTTTACATTTATCTGCAGAAAAGTGGAAATTTATCGTAACATTTAGTTTCCACATAATATTTTTCAACTGCATCGTACTATTCTAATTGAATCACATTTTTAAATTTACATTAATACTTTCATTTCAGATTATATAATACAAACACTCATCATTTACGTCGTAATATTATACATTAATTAGTGGTAAATTAAATTTAAGAGGTTGCATTCTCCGAATTCGTCCTCATATACAATTTTTATATTCCACGTTTTTCTTTTCGTCGTATTCAAATTTTTTTCCATACATCCTATTACAAGTTCGGTGCTCCGAACTTGTCCTTCACAAAAAAATGATAAGGCCCCGTTTTCTACAAAATCATATGACAAACAGTAATTTTCGCAAATTTCATATGTCACTTGTCATTTCAAATAAACTATGCTTCATTTTAGTTTATTTTAAAATATTAATATCATGGTACATTTGCTTATAATTTATTCACTCAATATATACAAATACACTTACTTTCATTCTACTTAGTGAGAATAAAATTCATATTCCATTTTAAAAATTTATTCTTACGATCATAACAAACTCATGAATGTTGCACTCGTCCATGAATTAAATTACCGGTGCATATTTTGCCAATTTTAGATTTATCTACCGAACAGTTAAAATTTATCATAATAAGTTGGTCTTACATATTATTTTTCCACTTCATCGCAACAAGTAGTCGGTCAATATTAAATTTTTATTTACCATCATTTTTAGTAACTAAATATTTTAACGATCAAACAGGTTTTTTAACGGCGTGATAATTGTAAGTGTGCAGTTTCAACTACGACTGAGGGAGTGACGCATTTATAAGTAAGGTGAAACATTTTGACAATGGTGGATATTTTGAATTTTTTTCCCGTCAACAACACAGTGACAATTTCATATATAACACAAATAATGTATACAACATTTTTTTTTCCGCAAATAATAAGCAGAAACTGGCAGCTTTTATACTTGCTTATGCATCACAATATCCGAAATATCATCATGTCAATGATAGCATCATTTCCGAAAGTCATTCCAATAATTGTAAATAAAGAAGACGCATTTTTTTAATGCGTCCTCTAAATGAATGCGAAATTTATATTTCATCTACATTTTCGAAAGCAGAAACAAAAAAAACTGCTGAGGACGCATTTCGTATATGTGTCCTCGTCCTCGTCCTCGTGCTGTGCAAAAAGGAAACAAAATGGAAATGCTGGAAATGCTGGACACTAATAGTAAAATGTGGAATCAAATGGAAAAAAAGGACGCATTTGCTAAATGCGTCCTCTACTTCCGCTCAAAAAAAATATTCCTTTTGCTAAATGCTGGAAATGGTGGACACTAATTGTAAAATGTGGAATCAAAATGGAAAAAAAGAGGACGCATTTGCTAAATGCGTCCTCTACTTGCGCCCAAAAAAAATTCTTTTGCTGAGGACGCATTTGTAAAATGCGTCCTCCCCATTCACCTCCATGATACCCATTCACCTCCATGGGGTCAGAATAATGGGACAGGTTGACCGGAAACCTTTTCAGGCATTGTGTTCGAATCACTCCGACGGGGAAGCAAAAGCTGCTCAACTCTGTTCACTCTGGGAGGGAAATGTGAATAACCCACAATGGCATCCTTTCAAGATAGTCGACGTACATGGAAGATTGTACGTAAGTACTAGAATTTTGGTTTCACCCGTTTTACCTTAATTATTAAATATGTGTTCTAACATATCCTATCTAACATATTATGTAAAGAAAATAGGAGCACACACAAATTGGTTACGCAGTTCGGTGAAATTCACCTAGTCCTGACCCAGTTCATAACAACATAAAACTATATTTATCTTCTCTAATTACAACGTGTGAATTTTGCAAGCTACCATTGCTACCGATCCGCCTTGATCAGACTCCCTCCAACCTCGAAATTTGTCAACGTTGGATCTCCTCCTCCCGAGAAATTAAAGTATACGACTCTGAACTTGATCAACATGTCACGTATGTTGGAACATATGAAAACTGACTTTTGCAAGGCTCTTCGGAAAGATAGAAATTTGAATGCACATTTACTCAATTAAATTTGTGAGCATTGCAGCCGTGATGTCCAATATATATAATCCCAAGAGCATATCTGAACACTCCATAATTATCTCCATAATATTCATATTCCTTATCTGTTTCTGAAGCATATCCAAATCTCTTAAATAAAGAGATTTTCCTTATCTCAAATATTCCATAATATTCTATACATCAAATTCCACAATTGTAGGGATTTTTCATAAATCCATTATGTTTCATCACGTCTGAATCAAATATTGCATAAACTCCAAGTTTTCATAAATCAATATCACGCAATATTATTTCAATCAAAACCTCAGCTTTCCGTATGTTCCAACATAGAAATTCTGAAGTCTTGTGCATGTATACTTCCTTCTCCATTTCAAATTCTAATTTTAATCAAATCTCTTGGAGATAGGAATTATCAAATATAATCCCTTGAAGTAAGGAATTAAAATATATCGTACATTTCTTTTTCCATAGTCGAATATTTCAATTATATAAATCTAATTCAATCTCATAAATATAAGAATTGATATATTCTCCAATCAAAAACCATTTGGACGAAATATTACTTCTCACATTCATCTACGCATTCCTTATATGATGTTTCAACATAAACTATTTTATATTTGCATGATTTCCTCAAATTGTCAATTACATAAATATGAACTTTACAAGTACAATTTATCTCATGAAAGACGATTTTTTTTTACGATTATGATACTTTTTAACTTTACGATTGTAGGAAATCGTGGACGAGGACGATAAGAAGTTGTAGGTTTTGAGAAGTGGATGTAGAGAAGATGTTTATACAGCTGTTTCAGATTCGTTGGTGGAATCGATGAGTACAATCCAAGTGGAAGGTATCCAATTGAAGAGCTATGGAACTTTAAGGAAGGAAGAAGAGCTCATTTGAAAGAGATTGTTGAGTACATCGCGATGAGACTGAGGAACTTTAAATCCAAACGCAATAGGAGTAGTAGTTAAATTTAAAATGTGTACTATAAACTTTAAATTGAGATAGTAATCGGAATTCGCTACTAAGTATTCAATTTGAACATTGAATCTATATAATTCACATAAGTTTTAATATAATTTTATGACAACCGAAAATAACAATATAACCCTATAAAATAAATTAAAAGCAACACACATATTGCGGCAAACTTGGGCTGAAATTCAGTGAGAAGTCATTTTTGCCCCTCTAGAAAAAAGAAGAAAATGATAGATTTACTATTATACTCCTTCTCATAAATCCTGACCCTAACCACGCTCATTCTCCTCAATTTTCCACCCCACTGCCGCCAACCCTAACCAACATCCATTTTTCTCCCTCGTCCAACCCTAACCCTCATCATCACCACCTTCGCGCGACCCCTCATTACCAACACCTTCGCGCGACCCCTCATTACCACCATCCTTATTATTCTCCTCCATTTTCCCTCCTCTGCCACGCCTTCCACCCTCATCTCCACCATTGACCGCCATTGAAGCTGCTTGAGCTTCTCCAAGCTATGAAACACTGTTTTCACGGAAGCATTCAATATGTGGTTGTTGTCAGAGACTCCACCGGAGAGCATTATTGACTTTGCGACCCATATTCTGTGATTTGCGACGTTGTGGGCTTCTCAAAGTCGAGGGCGAGTCGAGAGATATCCTCATGGTCGTGGCCGAAGACGGAGAGAGAGCCCCGCGGAGGAAATGTAGATGGATTCGCCGTCATCGCGCGATGGTTTCTTAGAGCAACAAGAGGTTTAAGGATGAATCTATAGAGGATAATATATACGTCGACTTTGAGTTGTGATGGAGGGAATGCTTCATAGATCGCGACAACGTCATTTTGTGGAGCTCCAGTGGCAGTTTTATGGAGTTTTGATATAGCTTTTTTAGCCCTGAAAGCTCCTTCCATTGGCTTGAGCATCTCTGATCTTTTGGGAGAACAAAAATGGGTCAAGCTTTAGGGTTTAATGCTAGGGTTAGCGGTGGTGGTGAGTTTGAGGTGGTGGTAGGGGTTGTAGTGGCGGGTTTGTAGGGGTGGAAGGGATCGAGGTGGTGGATTGTGGTTCGGTGGTGTCACTACGATGGTCAGTAGCGGGGAAGTGGTAGAATGGTGGTGTCCAATGAAGGTGGTGGAGTAGCGAAGTAGTTGCGCGGTGGTGGCAGAGCAGTGGCAATAATAGTAAGGATTAAATAACACTTACAAATTAAAATTTCAATTGAGGGATAATTTTGTCATTTCAAGTGTGATCAACGATAGAAATGTCAAAGTCAATATCGGTAGTGTCACATTAGGGTTATATTGATACTTTCATTAAATAATTATGGTTGATTTTTTCCTTTCAGTAAATGGTTACATTTGGTTTTTTAAAATACAGTTGACTCATAACCCAGCTCCTGACCATTATTTCTCTTAATTCCCATTTAGTGAAAGGTCTATTTTACCCTCTCAAATCATGACTTTTTTAAATCATAAAACACTCATATGAGTGGGGGATTATATTGGCTCCCCAAACCAATTCAAATTAACCAAAGGAAAGTAATTGAGCGAATTGTTGGATCCGGTAGTTGTTCTTGTGTTCTATTACATGAGTAGGATAAGTATAACAATAGATGTGATCCCACTCTTAATTCTCCACCCCGTGGTGTTAAATGTAAGAATGATCAGACATTCATTTGTTCTCTAATATCTCTGTGATCATTTAGGTAAAATGATCCAAAAACTTGGTGATCTAAGGCTGGAAGTGGATTCTTATTGAGTGTAGACCCAATTGGTCTCCCCTAATGGCCATTCATACTTTCTGTTGCAGCTGATCTTCTTTTATTTCCAAGAGCTGTTGTTTTACGTCCTGTTGATAGCTTCATATTTGTGCCAATTAGTGTGCCGACTTGTTTTGTTCCCTGTAGTTATGAAGAAGTGTGATTGGATGTGTTTTCAAAAGTTTATGAATCTGCCACACAACTGGGGGTAATGTTCCAAGGACATCCTCTTTCATCCTGTAATATTTGCACAATCTGCAATGAGTCAGTTTCAACAATCAGTGGAAGAAAACATTTTTGCTGGCATAATTGTATTCCTAAGAAGCAAGCCTGCATTTTAGCTTGTAATGGATCAACAGCCTTTTTCAATCATTGTATGACCTAAATACTGAACTACGACCGAACTATCTCTCACAATTACTCCTGCATCAGCATGATTCAGTGTAAAGGCTACATCAGTATTGAGTTTGAAGCCCACATCTGGAGGATTCCACTTATATGCCTTGATTACCTTTGTTCTTGGGGTTTTAATTTTTTGAAAAATCCCTTTTTCCAATATGTATTTACAGTCTTCATTATAACTCTGAGGGTGAATTGAAAATATTCAGCACATGTTTTGTACAATTCCATTTTGAGCATCGGTAGGTGTGGTTTGACTCCTTCAAATATGCATTTGTTCATACATTTCCATATAATCCACAAAAATATGTTTGGTAGGACATGCATAAGGTTATTTTCCCAGATGAATATGATTTGACTGACCAGAACCAAGAGGTTGTGTGGAAAATATGAGTAAACCCAATAAGCCTATGCTCACAGATACTAAAAGCTTCCTTCTAAAGATACATAGCCACTTTGCATTCAGTAAAGCAATGATTAAGTGTGTCTTCTTTATTACACTTAGGGCACTTAGATGTAATGCTAAACCCCATTATTTTCAAAATATCATCAAATGGCAGGTAACTATTGACCAGCTTCCAAGAGAGTACACATATTTTTGGAGGGAGAAGAGGATTTCATACCTTTTTAAGCACTGGTATTACATTATCACCTGTTCCATTTAGCAATTTGTAAGCAGAAGAGATTGAGAACTTACCTGAAATGGTTGGAGTCCACACCATCTGATTATCCCTGTCAAAGAAGTGTATATCTTTTTCCAGAATTTTAATAATGTCAGGGTTAAGTCTTGATGTGGTTTAGCAATTTCATGCTTTCCAATTCTTTTCTTCCTCCTCAATTTGGCCACTTTCCCTGCAAAGACAGACCTTTACCAATTTACACTTGATATGAGCCCATGATATAATTTACCCATTTTCTCCGTTTTCGATCTCTTTTTTCTCCATGGAGATAAGCACTACTAAATTGACGAAGATATATTTTTTTGACTGATAGCAACAAACAACATTCTGTGAATGCTCATTCTTGAAAATATTACACAAGAATGGTGCAAAATTTATTGAGATTCATCCAAGTGCCCAAAAAGCTGTTGCCAATGAGTTGCGGCTTCTTCAGGTGCCCCATTGAACCATATGTGAGGATTTGATTTATCCCCGTGTTCCAGAATAGACTCGACCTCAGTAGGACTCTTGGTTTTTAGCTTCAAACGATCGAATAGAACGCTCCACTTGCAAGAACAATTGTCGATCGAACCAAGACAGTAATAATTCTGCATCGGGTGAACCAGAGAGTAGCAGAACCAGAGAGCGTTGAAGTAGGCGATGCAAGATACTTTCCGGCGAGCCTTCTCTGAAAGATTGTGTGGTGGCTGCGTGTATGTGGTTAGGGTGAGGAGGGTTAATGTATAATTGATGGGTTAATTAGGGTTGAGTTACTGGTAAATTGGGCTCAAGGAAAAATACAAAATTAACCTTTCTGGAAATGCAAATTTAATAATCGAACATATAACTTTTTTTTGTATTTTTTTGGTTTTGACCAAATCCAAAAAAATTAAAACAGCCCTAGTTTTAAAACCATAAATTTAATGACAAAAATACCCTAAAATTATTCTTCTTCATCATCTCTAAAACCATCGCCTCCGCCGCTCTGCCATCATCGCCATCGCTGCTTCGCCACCGGCTGGAATCAGGAGCTTCATCGGAATCAAATCAGCAATCATGAACACAACCTTCTCTGAAGCGCCTTTGCCATGTGCCAATCTCTATTTTTAGCTACGATGAGCATCATAGAGGTAAAAAATGAAGCGAAACACGTGCGACATATAACTAAAAATCACGCAAGGAAAAAGTATCTCCACCTCGTTAATTTGTCGTCCGGAAAGTAATTCAAAGTTGTGCCTATTAAAGCAAAATCAGTATCTGATCTGACATTTCTCAAACGCAAAATTGAAGGCTCAGAAAACAAGATCACAACCTAAGCTCGTAAAACAAAATTAGCATACATATTTGACAAATCAAAAAGTACCCTTTCTTCTTCAGAGCTTATCAACCAACAAATGCCCCAAAAATCCTATAAATGCAGCTGTCTCAACTGCCACCCGCTCAAACTCGCCCAGTGCCACCTTCACCCGCCCAAACCTCACCACATCCGACCCACCTCCAGAAACCTTCATAAGATGAGCCCTCTTTCCACGCCCACCTCTTCGCCGCCAAGTGCATCGGCTAATCCACCACCTCTTTGAGATGGGCTCCCTCCTCTACACCACTGTCATTACCTCTCTCTCCTTCTTTCTCCCCTCTCCCTGCCCTGCAATCTTATCGTTGCCTCGGACGACGACGCCATCATTATCTACGATGAGTTTCTCGCGACGATGACCTTCTTGCCCCTCAGTTGGGTCGGAGAAAATTAGGTGACGCGTGACTATGTTTTCTTATTTGGAGGAAGAAGAAGGTTTTCAGGGATAAAAAAATTGTCTTTTCTAATTTTTTATTTTAAAAAATGAGAGGTGTAATGGTCATTTTATTGATTTCCGGCCAAAGTCAAGTTGATAGGGTTAAACTGGCACTTCCGTACAAAACTTATGGTTAGATTTGCATTTTCAAATTTTACAGGTTTAGATTAACATTTTCTATTAAAATATAGTGTTATTTTACCACTTAACTTTTGGGCTTATTTGTCAATCAGCCCAACTTAAATTAGAATTTTAATGCTTCATGTCCAACTAAATTGCACACTACTAAATTTTGTAAGGTAATTCTGGCAAACTAGTTATTTTATTTTTATAACTATTAATGTTATATGATAACCATTTATATTTTAAAATATATTTTATAAGACTTTAAAATTATAAAAGCCTTATTGCAATAAATTAAAATTAAAATTAAATCATCTCATTAATTATACTAAATTATGAAAAAGACTCATTCAACAGTTTAACAATCTAAAATTTGAGTTTTTTCTATTTACTAGCTCTTTCATTAAAAATATAATGAAAAGAAAAATGCGTGCCTTGCGCACAAAATTAGTACAAAATTAAGTAAACATTTATTGATTTATTAAAAAATGGATAGAAGGTGATTTCCTTATTTGAGGCAAACCAATCAATTTCCAATATTGCAATGCATATTATAGCTGATCAAGAAAAGTAAAGAGAATAAACACGAATGGTTAATCAAGGAGAATTAGGTATAAATCACGAGTCAAATCACAACTTACCAAACAGCGAACGTTGTTATGGTCCAATTTAAACCGATTGATGACAAAAACAATAGAATACGATTAAAATCAACACATTATTATTTATTTTTATTAAAAAACACATCATTATTAAAAGTCAAAACACGGACAAGTGACAACTAACTAGTGAAAAGAAGCTTGCGGGCTACATCATTCTGCAGCCACATTCAAACACTGCTCGCAGAATTTAATTTGTCTGATTTCTATTCCTTCTCCAAAAAAATATCCATGTTACTCATTATTAAATTACTCCCTCCGGTTTCTTAACACCAGCTCATACTTTTGGACACTCTTTTTAACAAAGAGTGAAATGAATGGTGAAGATTGCATTGAAAGTGCAAAAAATAAATTGAGTGGATGAAACAATCTAGGATTTGCCAAATATGGAAAGGAACCAATATAAAAAAACCCAGAGGAAGAACTAAAAAGCTCACTAATCAGACTATGGTCGGAAGTATAAAAAAATGGGTGAAAAAAACGCATAAATATGTAAGTGTGTGAGCCTTCTTCCATTTGTCGTTGCGAGTCGAACTTCAACCTAGTAATTCTTGCCGATGAATGTCTGTCCATACTGCCAGTTCGAAGGAGCGATGTTCATCGAAGTTAAAAAGCGGCGGTCACTGGTGACGACTCTAAACGACAGCGTTTGATCGCTGATGTTCTCATCTGTCTCCCAGTTTTGGCCCCAGTTCCGGCGCAGGGGGATCCACCGGGTCTTGGATCCCTTAACCCAAGCAGACACGACGTTCCCGGCGCCGCCAACGTTGGTGATCAGAATGAGATTGAAGTACTGGTGTCCGTTTATTTGGAACCGAATTCCTCCCCTCTTCCGGCAAGGCACCCTGCATTCCGACAACATTTCAGTGCATGTCTTTGGTCTAATGATTTCAATTCTATAATACTAGTAGACAGTAGCATAATCTAAATTTTCACATACTTGATACTAGACCTAATCACCTAAACCATTATTTTTTTTCAGTTTCCAATAAATTTCTATAAACAATGTTTGAATGCACATTAAAAGTTGAAAAGTTGATAATATCTGTTCCAATAATATATATACTATATGATGACAGTTTGATTAACTTAAACTAGAAAAACAAAAACGTGCAGATTTAACTGAAATATAAGACGGAACAAGGTTGTTGGGACTCACCGGCGGTAGACGACGGGGACGATTCCGGCGCGGTACTGAGCCATCTTAAGAAACATGGGCATGGAGAGATCGAAATGGGGTCGGGGCGGGTTGCACCACCCGCCATTGTCGCTCGGAATGTCCCAATTAGGCGGGCAGAGGTTGGTGGCGGTGATGAAAATCGAAGGTCTCCCGGGGTAACACGAGCGATCATTAGCGCATTTCAGCTCGAAACACGCCCCGCAACTCAACCCGCTGTTGAACAACGCCATGCTCAGCGCCCCGTTGTTCACTCCGTAGCCTTGGCTATACAAATTACCATAACCGCAAGCACCGCCTGCAAATCAAACAGACCATCAGCTATCATAAAACCAATTGGTATTACGTAAACGTGGCTCGTGGCGTTTAACATTTTTTACCCATTGTTCCGGAGGCGTCGGCGCCGCCGTAGAAGGTGGCGTGAGCGCTCTGCCATCTGCCGGCGGTGAAAGCTCCGCTCTCGGAAACTTGGGAGAGAAGAAAGACGGCGAGAATAATACAAGAGAAGAAGTTGATGGATGCCATAGTTGCAGGAGAGGAGAAATGCAATGGTGAAAGTGGGATGGGCGAAGGGGTACTTAATGGGGTTGGTTTGATACTGTGGATATATTGTGATATCTAGTTTCCTTGATTAAAGTGCATATTGGCGGAAACCTAATTTCAACTACTACCTTATTTTCCACGGCTGCTTAATTGTTCCCATCATTTTGACTCTTGTAATTTCTCAGTTCCTAAATTAATTAGTACGCCTGTTATGGTTCGGATCCTGTGATATTTCATTGACTTTTAATTGTGTAATTAGGAAATCTGCCACCAAAACACACTGTGCTCGTACAACCAACTATCGGTGTTCATGGGTCGGATCGGTGCGGGGCAGCTGTTCCGATACAAATTGATCCAAAATTTTGAAATAAATGGATTGATTCGGGTCAAAATTTTCACAGTTTAGGGTTGGGTCGGGTTGGACTGGGTCACGGGTCGACCCAAATCGATCAAAATCATATAAAAATGGTATTTTTTAAATAAAATTTTAAATTAAACAGTATATTATTTTTTAAATATAATAATATTTAAATTATAAATAAAATTATAATTTATTTTTATATAATTTAAAATAAGAATATTATATTATATTTAATTATATATTATTCATTTTATAAAAAATACAATTATTTTCATTTTACTTAGTTAGAATACTTTTAATATTTCATTTAAGAAATACTATAATTTTACTAAACTTTATTTATACGAATATATATATTTCATATATTAATAAATATATTATTTATAATTAATAGTAATTTTGCAAATTTATTTTTTAGTTTTATAAAAAAAAATCAAGAATGTTAAACTTGTTTATGAATTAAATTAATGGTGGACATTTGTAATAAGCTAATTTTTTAATGATTTATTTTCAAGAAAATGAGGTAAATTGCAAATGGGTCAAAACAGGTCGATTTGGGTCAAAATCAGACCCGGGTCAAAACGATTTGGGTCAAATCATACCCGACCCATTTTGACCCAAATGGGACATTGACCCATATGGGTCGGGTCAAAACAGGTTGGGTTGGACAATTTGAACACCCCTGCGTCTTAGTACAAAGGAAGAGTTGCAAAGGTGCCAAAAGGTAAGAATCGAACTTGCTTCTTAAATATTATGGGATTACAAAATAGATTGAGTTTTTTATGAAATCATTTTATGTTGTAATTTAAAAATTTATCGCAAAACACCATATGATAAAGATTGTATGCTTCTTATATCAACCGGGGTATTTGAGGTCATTTTGACACCTCATGGTTCACAAAAATGACGCCATTTTCTTTCAAGTTTTTCAATCGGACACTTCCTTCTGTTGTTGCTGTTTTTCAACCCACATTTTATGTCACATTCCAACATCCCCCATCGCTCGCGGCGCAAACGAAGAAGCACCTCTTCTTCTTCTTCGTTGAAATCCGCTTCCCACCGATTCCACATTTGTGCAAAATTCCCTGGAGTAGGGCTTTGGATTTTTTCAGAAATCGGTGAGAGAGCGAGGTTTTCTTGTCGTTGTCGGCGGGTAATTATGTGAGCTTCAGCCCTAGCGAAAGGTGGAACAATCGGCGAGCCCACAGGAACATCTTCTTCAGTCCGATCTCCAATCGGTGGCCCGAGTATCGACCTTCACCTCCCACGAATGCATAGATGTGTACACGAGGAGAGGTCTACATTGGTTACTTTTGTATTATGGCACCTGAGGATAACCTCAAACAAGAGGAGATGGAAAAAGAAGAAAGCTCAGAAAGAGGCAGAGATGGAGAAAGAGAAGGCAAAGGGATCAAATCGGAAAAAGCGGGAATGAGACATAGGAAAGAATTGCATGTCGACTCTGACTACAAGAGCTGATGGTTTTCCATCGCTGTGTGCGTCAGTATGATCAAGAATATTGAGTGAGACACTGCTTTAGAGAAACAGAGGACGAAGCCTTCCCAGCTTGGGCTTTCTTGGAATTTTAAGGTAACAGATCAGACGGGTAGGTTACAACGTCGGTATCTCATTCAAAAGTGGAAGACTTGGCATCAGCATGCGCTCGTGTGGCTGGTCGAGGGAAAAATGATAACATTGAATCCACTGACTACATGGTTTTGCAAGCTTTTAGGATTGTTACGTTATCATTCGAGCTCTTGAAAAGCTTGACAAGGCTCAAGTGGAGGAAACAATGTGTGATTTCCTGCTACGCTCGGAGAACGACTCAAACATTTCTTGTTGTGGAACTCAAAACGCAGAGGCAATGGCAGGTACGGTGTACAAAAAACCGAGGTACACCAGAATGTAGCATTCTATGAAACTGTGTAAAGCTCTAAACTAACCCTATATTTAGATCCTAGACAATTCTTTGTAATGTAACATAGACATGGGTTCCCTGTTTAGTGTGACGAGGCTTTCGAAGGGAACCTTTTACAGTTTGTTTGCATAGAGAAGAGAGGTGGTGACATATAGAGGATGCGAGATAGAGGTTAGTCTGTTGTAGGCCAATAGGGACTTAAAATGAAGATATATGCCCTATATATACTCCGTATATAAGGAAATTGCTAAAATAACCCTATTTTTTTTTACTGAAAGTGTCAATATAACCCTGTAAAATGAGAAAGTGTCAAAATAACCCTAGCTTATTTATGTATGTGCCAATCTAACCCTGAACGCAGTTGACTTCAATAGTCAACGGGAAATTTGGCCAGAATTCAGTGAAATGACATTTTTGCCCCTGGAATTTAAAAAGAAAAAAGAAGGAAAATGGAAAAGACAGAATTACCCTCAAGTATAAAAATTCACATTTCCCCACTTTTTTTCCTATGTTATTCTTCTTCCCGCTTCCAACCCTAATCCCTTCTTTCACCCTCCGTCACCATCATCCCCTACCTATCTCCATCTGAGCGCCTCTGCTCATCTCTATCCACCGTCGGGGAAGTCATACGGTAGAAAAACTACTGAATAATGCAATTGAAAATGAAGTCAGTGGAGTCCCGACTGCATTTCTGGCGTCGCCACCGTGGAACACGTCTAGCTCATCCGTCTCGCCAACGCTTGGAAACCTTCAAGCAGAGCGGTGACATCGCTCAAGGCTGAATCCATCACCGGACTAATGATCACCGCATCGCACAATATGATCTCCGATTCTGATTGTGCTTGTTGTTTTGGGTTTTTGAATAGATCTCTCTTCTCTTTTGTCTGGTATATTTTTACAACTTTTTTGGTTGAATCTGTTGGATTGAAATTGATACTACGAGTATGTGTTAATTTTTATTTAGAGTTGCCAAAAATAAGAGATTAAGATTTGTTTAATTAGCTTATTGGATCAGTATTTTCTAATTGTGTATTTCTTTGACTATGTGTATCAATATATTTCCCTGGGATTCGGAAAAGATTTTGTTTCCAAATATTGTGAATTTTTAGAAGATTTTCCTTCCTTGTAATATTCCGTCTCTGAATCAAATTCTTGGCATGAAAATTCTTAGTAATTACGGGTTTTACTGTCGAAATCGCGTAGGTCATGTGATTTATATTCCTCGTGTATGAAAATTCTTTCCGTAGAGTTATCTTTTTTGGAAAGATTACGTACAACCAATCGTTGAGTTATGTCTTCTTATTTTTCTTGTTTTTCAGTCTCTTTTTGTAAACAATGAAAATAATTGTCTGATTTTTGTTTGCTTGTAAGGATTACGGAGAAAAAGAGCATAGAAATGACATGAGAGAACCTTAAAAGTTCTCAGCGTTTTCGACACAACAAAGACACAATGGTACCATTTCACGGTGGCGCTGGAATTCGCTACTGACAGTGTACCAAGTTGGAATATTGGTGGCGCTAAAAGTTCTCAATATTGAATCTTTCATCGGACTGATGATCATCGCATCGAACAAATATGATCTCCGATAACTGAGTCAAAGTCGCAGAACCTAGCGAGCAGCGGTTGAATGCTGACTAAGGATTGGGAGCCTTTTGCTGATAGACTTGTTAGTGCGCCTGATTCCAACACCTTAATTGAGGTATCTTGAATTCCTTAGCATTTCTTGGAAATGTTGATAGTTAGTTATAGTTGTACTTTCTGCAGTTTCACTTGTTTAGTGTTCTTGAAGTTCGGATTTACTGTTCATACTATTTTTTAGCTTCTATGTGCATTTGCCTTTTAGTCATTTTTATTTCTATATGTTTTAATATTTGTGTTGCCAATCACATGTGACATTCCTTGTTAGTTTATTGTTCTTGATTCGGATCTCTGTATTGATATAAGTGTTTGGTATTGTTTGGAGTTTGGTATATTTCAACACTTGCGAGGATCAATACATATTTTTATTACTTTGAATTTGTGTAGGTCTTGTGGTGTGTGCGAGGGGAAGATGTGGTTGATAAGTCATAATAATCATTACATGTTCCTTGTTACTTTTTATTCTAAATGTAGAGTTTGGTGTAAGTAGGCATTGATTTGGTTTAGGCAATATTAATGGAAGCACATCAGTGATAGTGATTTTTTGTTAATTTGCCTCAATGAATGTTACTGAAGAGGGGTTGCCATTCTTAAGATTACTGATGGGGAAGAAGATGAAGAATGTCTAAAAGAGGAGGAAGATGAGCTGGCTGAGGGAAGTACAAAGCTAGTTTAATTAAAAGTCTATCAGTTTGATCATAAAATTAAATTAGTGTATAATTATAAATGCTATTGACCGACACATTTTTAGACTCAATATAACATAGTATATATTTTCAAAATATCAAATTTTCATAAGTTTTAACTATCCTTAATAATCTTTAAACATTATTTGAGTCAACTTTTGATAGTTAAAAGATGCATCTTGAAATGGGATAGAGAGAGGAGTTCTGTATTTTCATGTTCACTTTGATGTAGACTAACTGAAAACGTGAACTTGTGTCGACATGCCTCCTCTCCCCCTGGTTAAACCCTACAGCGCCGCTGACCCCTTCTTCCTCTTAAATTTTTTTCTCCCATCTTTTTTCCCCATCTGCTCATGATTATGGGGAGATGGGGAAACAATAGTTTTTTTAATTAATATACTTTTAATGTTTATATTATTGAATAAGTATGGATTTGTTTCCCTACATTAGTATTGTTCTTCGACCCAATGGATTAGATTGATGTGTCCATGATATCATTTAATCTAATTGTTCATGTCGATGTATTTTGTCCGGTCTGGTTTTGCAGATCGCGTGTTTGTGATTTCGTTTGTGTTTCTCTATTAGGTGTTCCATTTTCGATATGTATTTTTCAAGGTGTTTACAATTTGGACAATATAGATCGTGTTTTGGATCAAAATCAAGTGGTGTTACAACTGATGTACATCCCTGTTTGGCCTAGTGTATTGATGCTGATATGCTCCTCCTCGCCAAGTGGTCATGATTTTTGCGGAAGCAATTTAATATCCCCGAGGGTGATGTTACAGTTTTTTTTATTAGATCTATGATCTGTAATAGTACAGATGATCAGTCTAGTTGACATGTAATTTGAATATCCTTGCAATAGATTGGTTATTGTTAGAGGTTAGTTAAGTTGGATGTTAATTTCATTTATTCTAATCGTCGTTGGGCGTTTTGCCCATCATCTTGGAATGATTGGTTTTTTTAAAAAAAACTGAAAACGTGAACTTAAAATACCCATAACAAGTAAACATTGAACTTTAAAGACCCATAACAAGTAATTAAACCGCAATTCTATTTTTCTATATTTTTATATATTTAAAATCTTTGATAACCGCTATTATTTTGAGTGATCGTAGGGAGAGTGAAAATTTATCGTAAATGATATGGAACTCAACAAATTACCAAATCACTAATCATTTCTGTTAAAATGTTCAACTAATCATGGACGTGATTATCTTTTCATTTATGTCACGTTACTCACTATATGATTTTACTGTGTTTATTACTATTCTATTATTTTATAGTAGGTGTTGAATGTATCGGAGTCAGCACCAGAGAAATGATCAAACCGGAGTCGAGCCGGAGAATCACCTCCCAACAAACATAACCAAACAGAGGCCGACCCATTACAAAATATGGCCTCAACCTAGAGCTGTCAATTCGGTTATTCGGGTCAGGTTCGAGTTCGGGTCAAACAGATTCGGGTTGAAACGGGTCGGTTTGAAACGGGTCGAAATCTGTTGATCGGGTCGGGTCGGGTCGGGTCGAAACGGGTTGGGTTGAAACAGGTCGAAGTCTGTTGGTCGGGTTTGGGTTGGGTCGAAACGGGTCGGGTTGAGACCGGTCAAAGTCAGTTGGCCGGGTAGGGTTTGGGTCGGGTTGAAACGGGTCGAAGTTTGTTGGTCGGGTCGGGTTCGGGTCGGATTGAAACACGTCAAAATTTGTTTGTTGGGTTGGTTGGATCGGGTTGGGTTGGAAAGTGTCAAAATTTGTTTGTCGGGTAGGATTAGAAAGAAAGAATAGGAAAGAAAATGGTTTTGAAAAATGGGTTACGAGCTACTCTAGAACCTGTACTAGTGTTTTCTAACATTTCACAAAAAAAATATTTATTCAATATTTCTATATGTAT
>JAULKM010000010.1:956788-970758 GCA_032355605.1 Rubia tinctorum
CGCGGCCACAGGGGCCGGCCCCAACCGCCTCCCGCCACCCTCTCCCCGCCTCGGCCACCTCCCCACGCCCTTGCCTGCCACCTCCCACCGATTCTCCATGCCTTAGACTCCATCTCCCGCCGCCTTCCCCCGCCCTAGTAGTCTTTGCCGCATGCCAAGAGAATCTGGATCTGGAGAGGAAATATTGGGCGACTAGAAGGAGACATCGTCGTCGGTCCAGAGAAGAAGATGGAGACATTGCGGCATTGGAAGATGAAGATGGAGGAACCGCCACCGACGGCGGGAAGGAGAAATGGCGTCTCGGGTAGTGTGCTTTGAGTGGGAGGAAAGAAGAAAATAGAAGAAAGTAGGAGAAAAAAATGAAGGGTAGAGTGGTCTTTTCATGTTTTTGTATTTTTTTGGATGAGGGCAAATTGGGTTTTTCAACAAAGTCTGGCAGTAAAACGATTGACCAAAAAGTCAATGAGATGAGAGGTTATTTGGGCATTTTATGAAATTACAGGGTTATATTGGCACTAAAATCTGGGTCATTTTAACATTTAACTCTAAAAAAATGTATTGCGCATATTAGTATTACATTTTCCTTTTTTAAAAAAGTGAGACCATTTTTGCTTCTAATTAGGGAACATATCGAATATCGAATATCGAAGATGAAGACGAACAATATTTATGTATGACTACTATTAAAAAAACATTGTTAATTTATCAAAACAAGGGCATGCATAGGCCAGGTGTATATTTAGCAAGCTCATCTTTTTGTTCTTCCCCTATGCATATTGATTAGCATCACCAATAGTAAACCATCTTAATATTCTCCTTAATTTTGTAAACTTCTCTTATCAAAACACATTCACACAAATTCATCGATTTAATGGGCATGAATTCATTGATACAAACAAAACAACAATTTCAACAACTAAATTCAGCCAATTTGACCCATGATATATTTATCATCTTCCACTGTCGTAAATAAAGTAACCCACCTTATTCCCTTATTTTTACGCTTGTCGATGGAAAAAAGGTGGGAGTCCATCTCCGGTGAGATCGTCTCATGGTGAGACCAGCGAGCTAAGGTAAAATAGAAAAATATAATAATAGTAAGGTTTTTAATTCGGGAGTAAAATGACTAGTATTTTGGTTTCGGGTTTTTTTAAAACCTAACAGAAGTTTAGGGGCTAAATTGCAAATAGCCAAGAAAATATAAAACTCTCGTCTTCTTCAACCGTCTCTGGTGTCATCGCCTTCTTCCACCGTTTCCGGCGTCGTTGCCATCGTTCATGTGCTTGTTATGCGCCTTCGCCGTTGTTCCTGTGCTCCGTCGTCACTGTGAATCTCTGTCTTCCGTATGAATCTCCGTCTTCCCTTGAATCACTGTCGTCGTCTTCCCTATGAATCTTCGACGACGAGGAGATGAATTCGTCGCCTAGGCCTGGAATTCGTTTCACCGGGTTTAAGCCACACAACGATAACCATCGATTCGATGGAGCTGGAGAAGACATTACATAAAAATTCATTCTAAAGTAAAATAAATTAAATAGATAAACATTACATAAAAATAAAAAATATACATCGAACAAAAATAGTTAAACATCAAATAGGATTAGTTAAACCTCCAAAAAAATTAACATCCAATAAAAATTAAAATACACCTAATGCTCATTTCACCTAAACTAACCTTGTTGGGACTTAATTATTATTTACTGTCATACTGGGATGTTACATTGTTATGTTGTGATGATTCAATTTTTTTGTTTGATGGTTTACAAAAGTACTAATGAAGTTGTTGATTTAAACATGATATTCATATGCTCCACTGCATTTATACATTTCACTGTTGTTGCATTTGAAATAACTTATTAGAGCATTGCCAATGGTTTGTGAATCTTTTTTATTTTTAGGTGTCACATGTCAAATTTTGATTAGAACTTCAGTATGATGTAAGCAAATGAAATGGATTGATAGCGATTTAAAAAAATTCATCTCCAATGCAACCATCACATTTATAACTTCAATATGACGTGTCAAAACATAAAGTTTAAAACTTTTATATTTGTAAAATTTTCACTGTACTCATCTATTCATAGATATTTATTAATACTTATGTTTTTCGAAATATATTTATATTGCTCATAAACTTTTAATAATTGTAATTAATAATACCATACTGATAATAATAATAATACTAATTGTGTACATTAAATTATCAGATAATTTTTTTGGTATATATTTAAGTTAATTTTTAAATATAAAAGATTAATTCGAGTAATTAGAAACTCGAATTTCTCCAAATTTAACTTTAATCTTGTAAATTATGAAAATACAAATATATTAAATTACAAGTAAAACTATCATTTATATTTTGTTATTTATTGATTTTACATTTTAATATTATATATTAAAATAATTATTTTAACATATAACTAATATAGATTAAAATTATTTTTTTCAAAATTTATATCCCGGTTGAAAATAGTAAACGTAAAAAATACTAACATTAATTGTTTCAGGTAACAATAATTCAATATGACCTTCTGTATTCGGAAGAAAAATGGTTAAAAGTAAAAAAATAATTTACTTGCATTTAATGTTTTGGCAACCTCAATATGGCCTTATGTATACCGAAGCTGCCATTGACAGTGTTAATTGGAATTTCAGCCACATATGGATGATGCCTTGAATTGAATCCCGCATTGGAGGAGGTTTTTGATCTCAAAGTCTGTCAATCTGACGTGTTTATTGACATTTTCCAAATTGAGTATTGGGTTGGAGATGCTCTTAAACATCATTCATAACAAAAGGGTTCAAATGCCCTAAGATATCGCTAACATAAAAACTGAAAAAATCCTAGTAAATCGAAAACATCAACAACAATCCATTGCCTCACCTTTAACAAATAACCCAATTATTTTAAAACATCAGTCTCTAACAATACATCCCAAATAATCAAATTCTATTTCCCCCAACTTATTTCCCTTCGTTGCTCGCTTATTCAAAACTTTCCTTCTATCTTGCTGGTTTTAAAGATAACAACTTGTCTACTCTACCAACACTAAGATCAAAGGTCGGCTCCGGTTCTTTATTCAAGGGAACATCTTCAAGAGCATGATTCCCATTAGCATTTTTTTATTATCTCATCAATGACATCGTAGAGTTCCGGTTTGAAAAGTATTCCAATGATATATACATAAAACTCCACATACAATAATTAAAACATCAATATCTGAAATTAAAACATCACAATAGCACACATAACATCACTGACAACTACATCGGGAAATATTAAGTACAGTATTTAAAACATCAATATCAAAATTTTAAAACATCAACATTACACACTAAAATATCAAAAGAACGAAACTGACCATCAAATGCATATTTAAATATGAAAACACTACAAGTATCAAACACTAAAATAAAAATATCACACCAACACAAATAAAATACTTAAAACCTAAAACATCAAACAGAAAACAGAAACAAGAAACATCAACAACAATATCTAAAATATCACATCTGAAAAATAGCAAAATTTACAGCTCCTGCTTCATTCTCGATTGCAGCAACAATGAACAAGTGCTCTTAGACATCTAAAAATAGCAACAACAACACAAAAATTGGCACAAATCGTAACAAAACCCTAAAATGTCACACACAATAAAAAAAACAACAAAATTGAACATCAATTACACACTTAAAACTCTACAAGCATCAAATACTGGAATTAAAGCATCACATATATTGGAATTAAAACATCACACTAACACTAATAACAATACTTAAAATCTAAACATGAAACATCAAACATGAAACCTGAAATATCAACAACAGTATTTAAACCATCACATCTGCAAAATAACAAAATTTATAGATTCCCTTTCCTTCTCGATCGCAGCAACAGTGGACAAGCATTTTTAGACATTTAAGAAATGGCAACAACACATTAGCACAAATCGTAACAAAACCCTGAGATATCACACACAATCAAAACTGAACATCAATTGCACACTTACGCATGAAAACACAACCAGCGTCAAACGCTGAATTTAAACATCACACCAACACATATAACAATACTTAAAGTCTGAAACATGAAATATCAAATTGAAAAGGAGAAACAACAATAACTGTATCTAAAACATCACTACTGAAAATTAAGAAAACTTTCAAATGCTCTTCCCTTCTCGATTGCAGCAGTAGTGCGACAAGTCTTCTTTGACATTTAAGAAACTGTGGCAGTAACACAAATATTAGCACAAATCCGTAAGAACAACTCACAAAACACAATAAACAGAGAAATCCCCAAATATTACTCATTATAACCTACACAAACCCTATAATATCACATGAACCAAAGGAAGTAAACAAAAATTGAAGAAAAAAAACAAAATATGCATAATAAATCATAGCAAAGACATTACATGCGAACCTGCGAAGATAGTCACAAAACGAAGGTCGAATTGTGTTAGATTGCCGGAAATCAAAGGTAAAACTAGAAAAATCACCGAAAAATGAAGCACAACTTCCCTGCGTTCATCGCAAATCACTGCACGGGAGAAAGATGGAGAAGGGAAGGGTAAAATTGAAGGAAGATGGAAGAAAAATGGAGATGAGAGAGAAGAATGAGGTAGTTACGCATGAGAAGAAAGGAAGGGAGAGAGAAGATATTAGAAAAATATGGGAGAAGAAGGTAAAAGATTGATATTTATACATGGAATAAAATGTAAATTAACAAATTTTCTCATCCAGCCCCTGAACTTTTAAAACTTCAATTTGAAACCCCATGCTGAATTCTTTGCAATTTAATCTTTGGTCTCACTGTAAGACCGTTTTATACAAAACTTTATCAAAATGTGGCGGCTCTCTAACGTGATAGTAGTTGGATTTCGGCCAATGAGTTTCAACCATATTAAGATGCTCTAACATAGATTCTGAGAGTTTCAATCTTATGTAAGAGAGGCCAGTAATGGAACTAGGACAATATTTAAAGGGGGGTTGAACTACACTGGAAAAAAAATTTGAGCGCTTAATTCGACATATTCAAACAAATATTTTTTCCAAACACTTTATTCAATATATAATCATTCAAATTGAAATATTTTTGTAATTACACATTATACATAGATTTAATGAAATATGATTAAAAAATATATAATTAATTAGTGAACAAATAGCCATCACAAACCAATTTACACTGAATTAAAATCATTTATATTTAATTGCAATCAATTTAATTGATTAAATTAAATATATATATATATACATATCTAATTGTGAATTGAAATTTTCTTACATTATACTTCATTCGTTTCACAATAAACTTTCTAATTTGACCTTTAAAAGTCAACTGCATGAAATTTTAACTATTTATATTTTTTGTGTATGTAAAAAAGATTCTGAAAAAATAATAATTTAAAAATATATGTTATGATGAATCTAAAAACATATCACATGATAATAATATTACATATATATTAATAGAATATGATTGTTGAAATTTGTTTAGTTTGACTTCAGAAAGTCAAGTTAGAAAGTTTATTCTTGGACGAAGGTAATATATATATATACACTTTATATATGTATATTCAATAGCTAATAAATATAGTAAATAAGTTATTTTACAAAATATTAAATATATGTACTATAATAACAATAATTACTACCTCAGTGTCTCACTCACGAAAAGAATAGGAACTAAGAAACTGAGAAGAACCGAAGAATATGAACGACAAAAGAGGAACTGAGAAAGCAGTGGCGTCGGTGCCGATCAAATTGCTGCGGAGTTTGAGTTTACGCGACTTAGAGCTGGGTGACTGGATCAAAGGGCTGAGGACAGGAGGATCTGAGGAGCATGAGAGGTAATTGGATTCCCCCATTTCAATTTTAGGGTTATGCACAATTGGAGTTTCCCCCCAAATTATTCTTTTATTTTGGCCTTCAAAACTCAAAACAACGTCATTTTCAAATGACATCGTTTTGAATTCAGAAGGCCAACAAATAAATAATTATTTAACCCAATACCCAAAACGACGTCGTTTAATTATTGGGTTAAAAATACTGCATCTTCTCTTCTAAATTTCAGAGAAGAAAGTATGGGCGAAAGCTTGGTTGAAGGGGTGGCGGAACCAAGTTTTCCTGTGGCGCCCTAAGGCTGATTTCCGAGCCACCATATCTCAGGGGTGGCGTCGGCACGCCCTCGCCCCCTGGTTACGCCACTGACTCATCAATCACATTAAATAAATAATAAAAACAAACAATAATTTACTTTAATTGATAAATTAGATTATCAATTCATTTTAATAATTATTAAATAAAATATTTATAAGTCACCCCTTCTTAAATAAACTACTCCTAGTATCTGTTCGAAATGCATTTAACATAATATATTTGTTAATATACATATACATAATAAAAATACTAAGAAATACCATCTCTAAATACATACATATTGGAGAGTAAGGTAGTAAAATATATTGCGTGATTTAATAGCATTTAAAAAAAAATAGAAATAACAAAAAACTTCATTGAGTGTTGGTCCATTTCAAATTCTAATCTTTACAAAGCACATATTTTGTGGATTAGACAATGTTGGGCTACATATACTTCTATTCAATCCTATTGGGTTTGGGCAACTTTTATTTGCATACCCATATTCACATGCCCTTATCCTTCATACACCCATTACTAAGTACAAACCCAATAAAGTCCTACATTCCTAATACTCTTCTTTATTTCCTATGCCCAAAGAAGAATTTCATCCTACGCAAAGATGATAATTGATCGGGTATTAATTATATATCTCTAGTTAAACGATTTTAAATGGATAAATGAAAATATTGATATTTCAATCTTATTTCTCCTTGTAATCCAATTTTATAAAACCCATTTTGATCATAATTCCATATTGAAAAATAAGGAAAATTTCACATCATATTAGTTTGTTTTTAATTGGTGCCAATGGTTATTGAGATTGATTGCCTCTATACACAAAGTGTTATGGGTATCATGACTCATTCAAAGCTCACTAATTGCTCTAAAGAAAATTTAGCAAATTAAGGTACTCCCTCCGTTCATCTATTTGTGGCACTATTAGGTATAGGTGGTTGAATTTAAATGAAGAAAATGAGTGAATGAAATTGAATGCAAAAAGTAAAAGGTAGAATGAGTGGATAAAATTGAATGAATCTTGCAAAAAATGGAAAGTGTGTCAATTTAAAAAAACATCACAATAAGGTAATTGCGACACAAATAGAAAAACAGAGGAAATATTTCATTGCCATATTTCTTTTTATAAAGAAGATTTAGATTTTAATGAATATCATGATTCTTTTAAGGCTCTACTAAATCATTGATATACAAACACTCTATTAATAGTACTAGACAAGAAAATATCACCATTTAAATCTGCTGAAATTCACACAAGTGTGAAACTCTATATGAATAATTAGGGATACCATCTAAAAAACACTCAATTACCGCAGAACTAATGTGCCACCACGAATATGAGACGCTTATACGTTGTATCTTAAAAACTAAATAACTGGGCTATAAGGTTTTAGATGACTAATTTCAAGAGAAAGTTACCAGAAAATAATCTCATTTATTAAATTTAAAATAGATTTAGTCGTGATTTTTCTTCGGCACAAGGAGCAGTTTGCTAGATGTATACAAAACGTGAATGTATCAGTTTTATTTTGTCGGTAATGTTTAAGTTTATACTGTTACCCCATATATCATGTGAATGGCATTGGAATTATTGCGTTACAGTTTAGGTAGGTAGAGTTTAGTCAAAGACTTTCATAATTTCAAAATAGAACTTCAAGAATAATTTACGACTTTCACCTTTTTCAAGTGTTACTATACTTTCTATTTAAACAAATTTTTAGAAATGATGTATTTTTTTAGTAAGATTTTTTGGAATTTATTCATCTACTATTTTATTTTAAAATTTTTGGACTCAACTATCTTCACTAATCCGACCAAATTAAATTTAAGTTTCAAATCTAAAGAGTAGAACTCTTAAAAATTGGAGGAAAACATCTTCATCAAATATTTAAATATAAATTTGTTGAAGAAAAGTATATTCTTCTTACATTTGTGGTTAGAAAAGAAACTAGGAGGAATATGTTAAGGAATAAGGTTAAAAACGACAAAATAGATGCATGTCAGGTAAAAAAGAAAAAGAAAAGAACAAGTGTTTTTTCCTGTCATATCCACGTGTTTTTTCGTCAATCCAAATTCGTCTTCTAATTATTACCGAATTCTAATCAAAATTATTAATTACTAATTACTAATCATTTTTGCATTTAAATTACGCGAACGATTTCGCAGATTGTTCTTACAGCACACTTCGTTTTTTTTTTATTTCAATGTATTGTTTTCGTTAATAATCATAGCAGCCTAGAACTCGGTCGAATTCCGTTAATTTAGGTAAATTTCTCTCCTTCCTGATTATTTTCTTGCTTTGTTGAATTCGATTCTCTCCCATTAACCAATGCCTTGTTTGAATGATTAGTCATTGGTTTATCTGTTTCGGAAAATGAATTAATGCTTCTGGGCGTTTTTTTCTAGTGATCATTGATTCTATATGAACTTGGGCGAAAAGGGTAGGGGAAAGATGCAGACTTGTTGAATATTGTGGCTTTTTTGGTTAGGTTTTGAGTTTAGCTAAGTGGATTTTTAGGGATTTGGTTGGATTTCTTGTTTTGGGATGCGAAAGGGTCTAATTTGGTTAGTTGGAATGTTAAAAATCTGGACTTTAGGTTGCGGGTTGCGAAATTCCAGCTGAATCCTGGTGGCAATTCTTGGCAGGTTTCTGTGATTCAGTTGAATTGCGTTTTTGTTGTGTTGATCTCTATCTGTTTCCATCACTCTGTGTGTAAGTGTTCGTGCAATTTTCTGATCATTGGTGCCCGGAGTGTGCAATAGGTATAATCGAGCAGATATCTGTGACGAAGATTGGTTTTTTGTTGAAGGATGTTTTGTTCTGTTCTCGGGTAGAATTATTTGTTGTGCGGGTATTGGATATTAGGCGTTTATTGTGTATATTTTCTGTATGTTAGCTTGTTAACCCTTTCTTTTGGAAAATTTAGTTTTTCCAGGCGTTGGAATTTACGGAAAAAACTAAGTTTTTGTTTGATTATCCAGCAGCAGCATGGATGGCAGAGGTGGTAATGCGGTTGATGCGCTTCAAAGGAACTACAGGCTTGGGAAAACTCTTGGCCATGGATCTTTTGGCAAGGTCAAAATTGCAGAGCATGTGCTTACAGGGTATAAAGTGGCTGTCAAGATTCTTAACCGTCGGAAAATGAAGACCCCTGATATGGAGGAAAAGGGTAATGAAATTGAATTTGTGTGATTTTTGTGTTTCTGCTCAGATAACTATGTATAGGTTTGTTTATTCTAGTGTTGAGCTGTCTTGTGATTTTTGTGAGTGTCCTCTGTTTTCTGTAGTGAGACGAGAAATTAAAATATGTCGACTGTTCGTGCATCCACATATCATACGACTTTATGAGGTCATAGAGACACCAGCTGATATCTATGTTGTGATGGAGTATGTGAAATCTGGAGAGCTTTTCGATTATATTGTAGAAAAGGGTAGGCTACAGGAGGATGAAGCTCGTCATTTCTTTCAGCAGGTAGATAACCTCTGTAAAGATGCTAATAGATGTTTTTTTCCCATGCTTGTACAATTTCAGAAATGCTGATTTCACCTTTTTGTAAATATCAGTTTGTTTTTTTCTCCTCTGAACACAGATTATTTCTGGCGTGGAGTATTGCCATAAGAATATGGTGGTCCATCGTGATCTCAAGCCTGAGAACCTGCTTTTGGATTCTAGAGGAAATGTGAAGATAGCTGATTTTGGATTGAGCAATGTTATGCGAGATGGCCATTTTCTCAAGACCAGTTGCGGAAGTCCCAATTATGCTGCTCCTGAGGTTTTTCATACTTGTATAGCTCATGAAGTGGATTGGATTGAGGTGGTTATATTCCTATGTCAAAAGTCTATAACTTGTCATTATCGTAATTGTAGGTTGTCTCTGGTAAGCTTTATGCTGGTCCCGAGGTAGATGTATGGAGTTGCGGTGTCATCTTGTACGCTCTTCTATGCGGTACACTTCCTTTTGATGATGAGAATATTCCAAACCTCTTCAAGAAAATTAAGGTGCATTCAATTATCTTTGAAGTTAGTTACTTTGAGAATATTAAGTGAAATTTTGAGTAGATGATTTGACTGTTTAGTTGAAAATGATGACTTTCAGGGTGGTATCTATACCCTTCCAAGTCATTTATCGCCTGGAGCTCGAGATTTGATCCCAAGGATGCTGGTGGTTGACCCAATGAAACGAATAACAATTTCTGAGATTCGTCAGCACCACTGGTTCAAAGTTCATCTTCCTCGTTATCTGGCTGTTCCTTCACCTGATGCAAATCATCACTTGAAAAAGGCATGCGTGTGGCTCTTTTCTTGGGCAATATTAAATGCTCTTATTCAAATCCTTGATTGAGATGCCATCTTTGACTACCTGTGAAGTCAATTATAGTTAATAACTGCTGCTTTTAATGACATGATTCATCCCATTACTTTCATCTCTCTGTTGTTTGGCAATTAGGAAAACCCTTCATTAAGTAGTTCCTATATGCAATCGTTTGGCCTGGATTACTTTTCTGTGCTGAGTTTTTGTAATGGTTCCTCCCTACCGCGTACTCTTTGTGCTCAAAGAATTCTATGATTTTTTTTAACCTATACCTGACGGTAGTGCTCTGTTGCTTATCAGATTGAATGATTGCTTTTGTTACTTTGCAGCTCGATGAGGAAGTTATCCAGCAAGTTCTGAGGATGGGATTTGACAAGACACAGCTACTTGAATCTCTTCAGAACAGAATACAAAATGATGTAAATCTGCTTGTTCCATCAGTAACTTGTGTGTTTAGTTTGATTATACCAAACGTCGCTGCTGATTTTACCTCTGTATTTTTATTATTTTTCCATTTTCCCTCTCTTCAGGCTACTGTCGCTTATTACCTGCTATATGACAACCGTTCTCTTGTCGCAAGTGGCTATCTAGGAGCTGAGATTATGGAGTCAGTGGTATGATAATACTGAAGATTAGCCATACACCTTTTCATTTTTCGACTATCCAATTTATATTCTGAAATTAATTTATTCTCTGGTTACTCTGTTTGATGACTACTTAGCTGTATTGATGGTGTGATTTGCCCACTAACAGTTTGTATGCTTCTCTGTACTCATTATAGAAAGTTTTATGACTTCAAAACAGAAGTTGACAGGAAAGGAGCCATATAGTCTGCATTTTTCTCAAGACCTCTGTTTTGCTCTGTTTGTCCTTCCATAATAACCTTTTCAACTTAAAAGCAGAAAACTGATTTGTGTTTCTCAAAATAGCGGGCATTGATATTTACTTGATTCAGTAAAAAACATTTGTGTCAATTTGGATGTCAGCTCAACATAATCTAGCTCTGTTGTCACGTATTGGTGAAATTGTGTCATGTGATAACCTTTTGGACATAAACAGAGTAGTTAGTATCATTTATTTTGAGAAATGAACATGCCAGTTTAGTGATGAAAGTCTATGATGGTATCAAATGTCTATATCTTCGCTCATCTGCATGTTTCCTATGAAACTAGATCTAGGGACGTAAAACATGTCGAAAGTAGGTGGTACTCTGTAATTGTACATCGATTAATGCATTCTTTTGTTTTTCAATTAATATCCTTTGTCACTAGATAGCATATGTAAATGATACTGTCACGTGTGGCTCTTTAAATTTTGTTCGTCCGGTGTTTCTTCTATCTGGATGCAGTGTTCTGTTTGTATCTACGATTCTACAAAATAAAAAATCTTAATGCTGTCTTAAAACATCTCTTTTATGTACTTCAGGAGGCTTGCTCTCCTGGATTCCTTCCTGATGGTGATTTGGGCCTATCTGTAGCTCAAGGCTTTGTTCAGGATCCTAGCATCAGACCCCATTCTGCTAGAGAGAGAAATTGGATCGTCGGGCTTCAGGTCAGGATCGATACATTCCTGTGCCGTGGGAATAAACCGTCCTCTGCCCTCATGTGTTTAATCTCTTTTTATACCGTATTATCCAAAGAATTAATAAATGCTTTGATATATTGCTAACTTCACTTGTCTTTAGTTAACTTTTCAAACTATTTTCTTTGGTTTCTCTGCAGACTGCTGCACAGCCAAGGATCTTGATGAATCAAGTTCTTGGTACTCTTCAAGAACTTCATGTTCGATGGAAAAAGATTGGGCACTATAACATGAAGTGTCTCTGGCTTCACAATTCTCTGGAAAACGGAGGCATTGGTACCAACCATGTGAATGACCGCATTTATCTTGCCAATGAGACTCCCGTCCCACAAACCGCCCTCAAGTTTGAGTTGCAGGTAAGATATCCTTCTCGTCAATCAGAGATGGTTGGACTTTAGTAAAGTTTCCCTTGACTCCGGCATTTACTTGTTTGTTTTGGAACTATTACATACTTAGAAATCTTGGTTTTTTACGGAAATGCATCCAAACGCATATGGAAAAGGGGGAAAACTGTACGTATATCCAGTTTTCGTAAAGTTAAGTTTGCTGTTATAGCAAACTTTGAGTGTTTGATCCTATATCAAGTTCTATTGCTAATCGAGATCGGGGTAGAAATAAAAAATTTTGGGGTCGGAAAATGGATGATGCATTTACTGCTTGTTACTGTAAAATGAGAAAAACTAGTCAGGTGAGCGTTTTTTCCCTTTCTGATATGGATCTGTTTGAAACATGGCAGCTTTACAAAGTTCGTGAGGAGAGATATGTCCTCGATCTTCAGAGAGTCAGTGGGCCGCAGATCCTCTTCTTGGAGTTCTGCGCCATGCTTGTTGTGATGCTGGAGGCCTCTTAGGAGTTATATAGGATCATCTTTAGTCTTGGATAAACTTTTCATGGCAACCTTGGAGTTTTGATGTATATTTGTCTTTTAGAAACTAATTGTGGTACAATTTTAGGGGCTTCTTGTTTCGAATTGTCTTCGGGATCCCCTTTGAGAAGCAGAGAATCCCTTAACTTTGGCCTAATTGATATGGAAATGTAACCTTTGTTTCGACGTTTTTGTTGCAATGTTTCTGAGCTCCAAAATCCATTTGAATTTGCTATAGAACTAGATGGACAAAATGACCAAAAAAAGATGTTCTGGAAAGCAAATTGACCAAAGAAAAACATCTGGTCAGGAGACTAAAACGCTTGACATGAAATGGAAGTTCAGGGAAAATGTTGAACTTTTTCTTGAAGTTCAGAGAAAATTTGGTACTTTTTCTCCGAAAACTACAAACACATCAAAATATAACCTGAATTCACCTCCCTTGCATGTGTCCATCAACAAACATGGGAGAAGCAACCACCACACCAGAATCCTCACTGATATCAATCAACATAGGCCCTGCCCGGCTTGATTCACCCGATCCACCTGACGCAGATCTCATCTTCACCCGGTCATCATCACCGTCATCCTCGGGAGGGATACGACACAACGATGAAGCCTCCTGAAGTTGCAGAGAATACTCTAAGTTCCACAAGACATCCCCCATGGAAGGCCTATCGACGCCATATTCAGCCACGCATTTCTCTGCAGCCTCGACGTACTTCCCCAACGCTTCAGCGCTGATGGTGTTCACAATGTTGGGATCAATGATCCTTTTCAGGCACCCTTTCTTGTTCTGTTGCATCGCCCACTCGGCTAAGTTCACTTGCTCCCTTGGCAATGCAGGATCAAGAGCCGGCCTCGCGCAGAGAACCTCAAATAACACAACTCCAAAGGAGTAAACATCGGACTTTTCTGTCAGCTGTTGTCTTCTGAAGTACTCGGGATCCAGGTACCCGAAGCTACCCTTCACAGCCGTGCTAACGTGAGTTTGCTCTAACGATGGTCCAGCCTTGGACAGGCCAAAATCCGAGACCTTTGACACGAA
>JAULKM010000010.1:981817-991886 GCA_032355605.1 Rubia tinctorum
ACTTAATTGAGCATCTATTTACTAATCCACCCTCTTTATTTTCTTTTTTTAAATTAATCATTCTTACATGTTGAGTATGTTGGCATTATATATTTAGTCATCTAGTTAAAAGTCTTTTTCATATATTAGCTTTAGGGTTATTGTTTATGTATTCTTCCTTTTGACATTTGATGAACACGTTGTATTTTCAAGCATCCATGACATTCCTTTTCTCCCCAAAACCCCAATTCCGTAATTCCCTAAATTTTCATGGTATCAAAGTTACCAATCGAGACGGATCAAATATAGAGTGAAAGAGGGATCAGAGTTGAAAGAAAATGCTTGAAAAGTTAGCACTTGAATATTATGTAAATTCACATTATTTAATAATTGATATTACGTAGATATGGACATTTGAGAATTGAGGATAGATGTGTAGAAAAATATTATTTAAAATTAAAAGTAATTAAATACATTTTAATATTACCGGGTATCCTGAGTACCCAGAAATAGCATTTTTACTACCCTAGCCTGTTAAAATGTAAAATTACAGGGCCGGGCACCCGACCCTGTAAAATGAAAAAGTGCCCGGTTATTTTATGCTGGGCCAATGGATGGACGAGTCGGGTATTACGGGCCGGGTAATTTTGAACACCCCTAGATAGAAGATAGAGCGAATGAGGGATTTTTTTAAGTTGCAAAATTTTCTAAGTTGCGAGTACAATTTTGATAGATTTGCATTTTCTCAAAATCCAACTGTTGCATTGAGCTGAGATTGCGGATCATGAATCAAACAAAAGGAGGATGAACAAAAGACATTGAGATCAAATTCACATAACTGACCAACTGAGCAAAGGTTAAGTGCAAGACTAGGAATATAGTAGACATCACTAAGAGAGACATGAGACGTAACAACACTACCAACACCTTCCATTGACATGGGAGTGCCATCGGCGGTCATGATGGAAAGAGGTGAATTCGGAGATAGGGAAACAAAAGAAGATTGATAAGGAGACGTGTGATGAGAGACATCCGAATGTAGAATCCACAAAGAAGATGATATACTCGAGGTAGACAAGGAAGATGATATAACTGAAACAGGCGATGATATACTTGAGATAGACGATGACAAACCGTTTGAGTTTGAGACAGACATGGCAGGAGGCTGCATGGAAAGGAACTGTTGGAATTGCTCAAACATGTATGGGTCCATTTCAACATTAGTCAACGGAAAATAATCATCCTTGAATCCCGCCATCACAAAAGCACAAATCCAAAAACTCAAAGATTTCCAAAAGGGGAAAACCCAAAACTCACCAACTCAAACAAGATTCACAATCCAAATGACAATTGCAACCGAAGTGAAATCAAAACCACAAATCCAAAAGGGGAAAACCCAAAACTCACAAATTCAAACAAGATTCACAATTTTTAGCAAATAATCCAAGAATCAAAGCTACTAGTCCAAAATCCAAACTCATGAATCCAAAACTCACAAACATAAGCAATTCGAAAGCCCCAAATCGATACCCTAAATATTCAGAGTAAAACATCAAAAGTGAATTCATCATCTCTATAACAGAGAGATTGGATATTTAAATTAGAGTTAAGTGCTAAAATGACCCTAACTTTAAGATGAAAGTGTAATATAATCATCCAAAATGAGAAAGTGCAAAAAAAAGCCCAAACTTTATGATGTAAGTGTTAATCTAACCTTGGGCGCCACCGACTTCAGTTGTCAATGGGAGATATGACCGGAATTTAAGGAAATGATAATTTAACATATGGATTAAAAGGGGTAAAATGGGAATTTAGCTTATGGGGCAGGGGTATTTTTATCATTTTTTGTTCGATCAACACCTAAATTGACGAGTCAACGCCGAAATAGTGAGAAAAGGTTGAAACTACACATTTTGTCATAAAGTTATGGTTATTTTGGCACTTTCTCATTTTGTAGGGTTATATTAGCACGTTCAGTTTAAATTAAGGGTTAGAATTGTAAAAAAACCCCTTTAAATTACAATTTGTCAAGAATTGTAAATTACAGAGCAATTTCTTAGCAGCAACAATCTGGTATGATGAGGCCGATTTCCCAAGTTGCAGTTGATGTGTGAAGGTGCAATCTTGGATGTTTGAACTTTAGTGGTGGTGGTACAGTAGCAGTGCAGCAGTATGGTGTTCTTTGGAGGTCGTCCACAACTATTCAAACGGATCAATGGAGTTTCAGGCATCTCTTAGTTCAGTCATATCAATATGATCTTTACAGACCGAAGTGCGAAAATAACACTATGTTTCATTAGAAAATGTCAAAATAACCGATAATTGTTCGAAAGTGCCAAACTAACTCTATACCCGCCCAACGATGAATTTGATCGGAAATGAAGGTAAAGACGAATTTGCCCCAAACCATCGTGGCGTCTAACTGGATCATCTGGCATATAGGACCAGTTCAAATAAACCATGCTGTAACACCAGTGGAAGTGAGACAAGGATATACATTACAAGCAACTCCATACGAGTGGCATCACTGATAAATCCAACCATACATGCATCTCTCTTTTTTTGGTTTTTCAAATCTACCAAATCTCGTTTGGAACGAATTTATGGTTGGGAATACCAATAATCAGGGACAAAATAATGCTGGGATTTAAAACAACAAACAACTAACATTGGCCTAATAACAAGAAATGTTAGTAGAATCATGTGGGGCTATATTGTTATGCTGGAGAATTAGGAAACGCGGTATCCCACTTTGTTTGAAAGTTGGCAGTTCGAAAGCAAAGCTACTGACTGAGCAATCGCTTGTATTTTTTCGGGACAAAATATTTTTTAGACACGGTGTTTCTCTAATGTTGTTATGTTTACTTTTTGTACAAGAATTTATGTATATTGGAATTGAAGAAGGAGTTGGCTGAAACATAAAATGAATGGATGCAAATGACCCACTGATTCTTTTTAAATTTAGAATGCGTCATTGTTACTAAAACGACCTAAAATGGAAATTGTGATATTGTTAGTGAATCGGAAGGAGTGAATTATTATGTACGGTTATTTTCACTTTATACCATAGCACTCCACTTGTTTGCCTAACAATAGTATCGGCCGTGCTCTTTTCGTCTCAATTTAATTGAATTAAATGAAATTTTATAGAACAAATATTAAGTAAATTAAACAATAGAACTAATTTTTTAAAAATAGTTATATTGAACTGAACTAAAAATAAGTAAATTGATTTTTTTTTCCTGTTACGTGTAGAATCGTGATCTTATAGTTGAACCTTATTTCAATGCGCTGAATCTGCAAAGCAGACTCTCTGAGGTGGCTGGAGGAAGAATCTCTGATGTCAAATATGTGCTTTCCATATACTCCGGCTGTCCCGAATTTAATTGCATAAAATCTTTTTCACGGTTATTAAGAAACATGTTTGAACGTTAATATATTTAACTACGTATAATATCGGCCAACAAAAAGTTATTTTTTAGAAAATAGTCATTATGACGAATCCAACAACATCACACACGATAGTATTATTGCTTATATATCTATTTAAATATGATAGTGAATAGTGGCAAATAGTAAAGTGTGCAGTTTAATCCGGGACGGAGGGAGTAAGAATAAATGTCTTACCATACTAGAATAAAGGAATTTTGAGTGCGAGAGATATCATCTTTTACTTCAATTTAAAACAAAAGAGAGAGATCTTGAACTAATAATACTACCTCCGTTTCGTTGGATGTGACACCATAATCTTAGTGCTTGGATTTAGGTGAATGAAATGTGTGAGTGAAACTGAATTCATAAAGGGAAAAAGTAGAATGAGTGAATGGAATTGAATGAAACTTACCTTAAAAGGAAACTGTACCAAATCTACAAAAGAAAACAAAAGTAAAGCGTGTCATATCTAATGAAACAGATGAATACTCTTCAAGAAGCAAAGTTCACATGACCAAGCATTTCAAAGTTTTCCCATCTACTCTCAATAGTCAATACACACAACCCAACAAATTGGGCTAGTCTTTAACACATTGTAAAAAGTATGCCATCTTTTTGGGCCTTTATTTTATATTGTACCATATAAACCAAATTTATACTCCACAATTACACATTTGCCCTGAACACTTCCGTACGATTTTGCAACCATAAATAGCATGCTGCTAAGCTATACCATTACCTGCAAAGAAGTTCACTACTTCACCAGCTTTCATAGCTTTCCGGCCGATCATCTTCTCCGCTTTTCCGGTACGCCATTTCTCCATTTTCAGGCCCTTTCGATGCCTTTCTCATCGGTTAATTTTCAGTTGTTATAGTGCATTCCTTTAACGAGATAGATAAGAAAAGTTAGAATACATCTTTCCTTGTCAATACATATGTTTTAATCTTTATGTTATTGGTTTTTCAGAGACTTTCTTTTTTGTAGCAATGGCGTTTTACGGTCATGATCAGTACCGCCGCCGACGTCAGCTCTTTTACGGTAATCATATTGTTCATTTCTTTTTCTGTCACGTGAAATAACTTACTCCTTCTGTCTCACCTCAAATTTCACATAATCTTTTTTCCAATCAAACTTGCTAAAGTTTGACCATATATTAAAATAGGTATACCACGGATAATATTATTGCATGAGATACCCTTAGATTTATCGTAACATGAAGTTTTCAAATATCATTTTTATGGGCCGCTATTATACGTAATTACATATATTTACAATCAAACATCCTTATTGACATAGGGAATAAGTTCAAAAGTTTAATATTTGATGAACGTGAATGTTTCTTCTGAACTATAAAATATATAACGTGTGTTATATGTACTTTAACTTTATTTGTTAAATAAAGTTGATTTGTTTTTTAACACGAATTATTTATTTCTACAGAAAACAAATCAAACAACAGCGTTGATGGTAGGCTATTGCAATTTATTTGTTTTATATTCTTTTAAAACCTATATAACTTAAATAAAATTAGCTTATTAATTAAAATATTTTGCATTCTAAGATGGTTACACAACGGACGCAAGGAGCGAAACAGGGGATCAGAAAGAACCGGTGGGTCCCAAATCAGTGGCTGAAGCTCTAATGGACAAATTCGTGAAGCTTCTTCATTCCGACATCGGAAAAGCCGTACGTAAATTATTAATCTTAATATTACTTCATTTATTATTCTTAAAATTAATTAATTCCATTTATTAATCTATAAAATCACGCAGTTTGTGACAGGAACTCTGATGCTGGTGGGATCACGCACAAAATTCTCAGTGGCAACTGCATTGGTAATTAATTAATTAATTATATGTTGAAAATGATTATAGTAAAATAAAATTTATATTTTAATTTATACGTTATATTATCGTGTCACGTTCAGATATCGGGAATATGTCAAGCGGTTCTGATATTCGAGTACACGGGACTTATAAAACTGACTCGCTCGACTTCAAGGATACTCAAAACGGTGGCGTTGCTGGTAATGCTGGTGAGGATGGCGCTGCAGCAGGACTTCGTCGGCCGGCTCGCCAACTTTACTGCCCTCTGCTGTGCTCTTTCTTGGAGCTAAATGAATGCTTTTTTGGGGGAAGAAAATAAAAAAATATTATGTATTTTAATCAGTTTATTATGCAGTACTTTAGTTACTTTAAATAACGTAGGAGTGTTTTATTTCTGTTTTTGTGTTTTTCTTTTGTAATGTTTGGTTTTGGAATTAATGGAAACTTCGTGGAAGAGAAGAGGAAAGAGTTGCTAGGGCATATAAGATGCACGTTCACTTATGTTTTGGAGTTTTGTTGATCAATGAGTCGTGACAAAGTGTTCACGGGTTATGAATGAGTTGGAATTTGTCATTGAATCAAGGTTTTGTCAACGAATGTGATGGAATTTTTATTTAGAGTATCGATATTCTCAGTGAAACTGGATGATGAATCATTAGAAAAATGATTAATATATTTATTGTTAATGATGAATCATTACAAAAATGACTAATATATTTATTGTTAGTTACACTTTTTAATGAATGTGATTAATAATTTGGTCTTTTCATTAATACCACATCATTAACTTTAATGTTTCACTATGAATATTCACTAAGAGTACCATTACTCTTTTATTTATTATGAAGATGATAAATTAAAGATGTTGTAAGCAGTGGCGGAACTAAACCGGTCCCCCACTATACCGGGGCGAGTTGGTGCGATTGCCCCAATAAACTCCGGCGAACTAAGTGAGTAATACTTCTCAAGCCTTTATCCGCCCCGACTCATTAAAATTGAAAAGGGTTCCGTTCCCTTTTCGTCAGCTTCGGAGATGCCAGTGTAGTCCAGTCCCCCTCAAATTTTGTCTTAATTCCGCCACTGGTTGTAAGTAAGTCTAACAACAATAGTAGAAATAATATTTAATAAACACATTATATCTTAAGATATAACTTATACTATAAATTATGTGACAATTAGACTAATTAATTACACTGCAATGAGGTTTAATTTATTATTTAGCTAAAGCTATCATGGATTCTTAAACTATGGAAACACAACTCAAGTAAGGGCAGGGCCAGAATACATATATGGCGGGGGCTGATCTGTTAGTAAAAAAACTATTAATTATTTCCATTATCAGAGGGGCAGAAAAAAATTTAAACTTTTTTTACTACCAAAATTCTCCGCAATTTTCGTCTTGGCGGGGTTGGAGCCCCTTCCAGCCCCCTCCAGCCCCCCCTTTAGATCCGCCCATGACTCAAGTGTCAATCTATTATGTTAATCAGAGATCTGCAACACTATGAACACGTTGTTTTGTTCTATACATACCCTAACACTTGAAAAGACGATCTTTTTTTTCTTTCTTCTTTGTTGTTCCCACTGCCGCCTCTCATTCTAAGCCTGATTGTTGTGAGTTTCTCCACTAATTAGAGACACAGTCAATATTAAAGACATTCCATGTTGTCATTCAAAATCGTCTAATCGCTTCGAGTTCCTCTACATTGATTGTTGAGACAAGCGACAAACCCATAATCGTAGTCAAGCAGATGAAGGTTTTTGCCGGAGGAGATCTCGTCCATGTCAAAGATGAAGGTTGCCGGAGTATGAATATTAATAAAATGTCTGAGTTGACGGATCATGTGAGTTGAGTTATCAATCGTCATTGTTTTTTTACTTTATGACATTCAATTTCATCCGCTCATGTTTTTCACATAAATCCAAGAGTCTAAACGGAGGGAGTAACTCCGAATGTTTTCAAAAGGACTAAAATTTAATCCGATCTTACCGATTATGATCTTATTCGAAAAACGATCATGCAGTTGATCCCACTCCATAATCACACTTCATTTGATTTTCTAATAAATAACACTTTTCAAAATAACACTTGATTTTGATGAATAAAATTAATGAAAAATTGAATTAAGAATTAAAATGGTATAATAAGTAAATGAAGTTGGATAATTACGTCGCTTTTAGAAAAGTGCCGGTCTCTTGAAAAATTATTTTTACATAAGTCCCAATGTTTAAACTATAAATTAGAAAAAACGAATATAAAATTTTTGAATTGTTTTAATCGGGTCATAAACTTTATAACTACTACACATTACATAATAAAAAATTTATATTGTAATTAAAACCTTTTACCCTTTTATTATTTTAATTAAACGAGCTTTTGGAAAAGACAAGTCTTTTCCAAGACTTTCCCCCTGGAGAATCATCCGAAATTCCAAATTAAGAAAATATGACACTTTTAGAAAAATGTATTCCCTCCATCCCAGCTAATTCAACAGAGAGAGAAAATGGGAGTTTTAATTTTTTATGTGTGAAAAGTGCTAAATACCCCTGCCCTCTTCCTTCACCCTCTGTTCTTCTTCCTCCCAGATCCGCCGCCCACTTGTCCTCCTCCTCTGCCTCTCCCCCGCCTCACCTCTGCGTCACCTCATCTTCGCGTTGCCTCTCCTCCACACTGCATCTCCCAGCGGAATTCTACATAGAGAGAAAATGGGAGTTTTTCATTTTTGATCTGTGAAAAGTCCTAAATACCCCTGCCCTCTTCCTTCACCCTTCGTTCTTCTTCCTCTCAGATCCGCCACCCACATGTACTTCTCCTCTGCCTCCCCTGTCCTCCTCCACCTCTCCCCCGCCTCACCTTCACATAGCCTCATCTTCGCGTCGCCTCTCCTGCTCTGCCTCTCCTCCGCGTTCCCTCTCCTCCTCCACCTCTACACCGCGTTCCCTCAGTCTTCCCCTCTCGATCTTAGGTGATGATTCAGAGATTGCCATCGCCCGAGATTGAGAGGGTAAAACTGCTCCCTCTTACATTTCAGAGATTGCCACAACCTCCAACTCATGAGCTCTCGACTTGGGTTTTGAAGCCAATGTCACCTTATAACGCCTAATGGCTCACCAACATAGCACTCTTACACCTTACGGCTCATCACAACTAAAACTGTGTCGCGTTCTCATTCAGAATGTAAAGAGATGTCAAATATAATTTCACTTGTTAAAAAAACGAATAGAGAAACAAATGGTAAAAATCACACTCTCGGCTATACAGACGTAATCCTCAAGGCCATCTGATCAACAAATTTAAATAATTTTCTCTGAACTGTAGTTTCTTCCAACCTACAATTTCTAATCTACTACCTTCATCAAAGCTATAAAATTTCAAAGAAAAAAAAGAATCTTTTGTTCCGAGAGATTAAAACTTTAATAAGCCAAAAACCCTATCACCATTCTTCTGGCTCCACAAAACAGTGTATAGTAAGCACTAAGCACCCTGACCCTGACCTAGCTGGCACCTCACACATCGACACCTAGATCCCATTCAATGATATCCAGTCTCCAACGCGCCCTCTTGTTGAATGAAATAGCAACACTGTAAAAGCAAATGGACGTCGAGATTCAGATCAAAATGATGCAAGTTCTTGATTATTACCGACTAATGCACGACATCATTCGGGAAAAAAGGAGGGCGTTTCACTTTAAAGTTCGAACTGATAAACTTCAACAATGTATCTGCCCTAATGCCTGCATTTTAACTACATTCCAAGTATTTTGGTTGCTCTATGCCATTAGGAAAATTTCGGCAAGAAATTCCAGTAACTAATCACTGAGAAAGGAGAAAAACTACCGTGCACGAAAGATTAGGTACCAGTACCACCTTCGCATTACCTTGTCAGCATAACTAAACAAAGGAACCACTGATATGACATTTTATAAGTGTTCTATGGCCTTTGAGCCTTTCTAATGCTTGATATAGTATAGTTAGCGAATCAACAGGGAAGATGATATAGAACTAGGAGGATCATATACTAGGATTAACAAAGTACCGCACAATCAAGATAATACTGGAATGCTATCATAATTTTTAGTCCATGCCCCTATAAAGATGTTGACAAACCTAAAAGCTGAAATAAGAAAATGATGATGAAACCGGCATTTTAAATTCAGTAGAGACTATACATATAAATGCTACATTTGCATAATCAAAGTTTGCAAATCCATCATTTTCTTCTCTCAAACAATCTACACCTCAGAAGGAAGAAGCAGAGAGAGTAAGAAACTTGAATGAGTGAAAAAAATCATTTTTTCATGTTGTCAATGGTAAACCGAGCTACATTTGAATCCTACGGGTCTAGGAAGCAAGAACTTTTTCCTACCTAGTGTTTCACATTTTCATTAGCTTATATCACATTCTCATTTTCCCAGCAAGTTTAAAACGTAATTTTAATGATACTAAGCAAAGAATGCTCAATTTAACCATGACTAAGAAAAAGCCAATGACACGAAATCCTCAGACAGGGAAGAAAAATAAATCAAGAGCATAATTCATTAAGTACTTAAACATTACTACATTAGTAGGCAAGGAAAGCATCAACCTTTACATCACAATGGAACCACATAACATGAAAGCCTTAATCTTGGAATTCACGGAAAGTTTGAAGCAAGTAACTCAACAAACACCAAAACTACTTACCCATATGTTCCTCCTGGTGAACACACTAGCCATGTGTTGATTGCAATCTAGTGATTTCATGCATGGAATGCCTGATATCAAACTGATCTACAGTCACCAATGGGTTACTGGTTTCATCCCTGATCCGCTTAACATTCGGGCTCACCAACC
>JAULKM010000010.1:1023476-1043910 GCA_032355605.1 Rubia tinctorum
GTTCATTTGCTCGTCCTCGTAATCGTAGAAGAAGTAGTTGTGGTCTGATTGATCGGATCCGGATTCTTCCGTCCCGGATCTGGAATTTGAGATAGGGTTTGGCGGTGAGGAAAGCGGGTCGAAATCAATGCCGCTAGTGGATGCGGGAATGTTAGAAAATTCCGCCATTGATGACGTTTGCAGGAGGTCAGACTGAATAATTGTGAATTCAATATCTCTCCCTCCCTGTTCAGCAATAATTCGGATGATCACGACAATATTTTTTTCCTTTTTCCTTTTTTATTTGTTGGGTTTATTTTGATACGGAACTTATCTGGTGTATAGGAAGAGTTTTTAAAAACATTTTATTTATGACGTAGTTGCCGGTTCGTTTATCCACAATGTTGGCTCTTTAAACTCATTTTTCTCAATAAGGAGCATTTCTTATTTAAGAAGCACCATTGGGGAGTTTTAAAAATCACTCCTTAATAAGAAGTTGGTCCTTACTTAAGGAGTTGATACTTTTTTTTGTACAAATACAATCAATCAATGAATGCAATTTAACATGGTTGTTTTATATTTTTAATTAATTATATTTTAAAATTTTAAAAAAATGTTTTAGAAGTGCTCCTTAAAGTCCACTACCGTAGTTTATTCGTATCTAGTTTTTTATCAAAATTCATGATGTGACACTTAAGAAGTAGTCATTAAGTCCACTATCATTGCGGATGCTCTAAATAGTCTTTAACAATTTTTTTAGATGGAGACACGAAACGAAAAGAAAAAGAAAAGCAAACGTATTAAAATTAAATCACGTTGCATGAAATTTCATTTTCAATAAAAAGAAATTACCAAATTTTATCCTAATGTTTGGAAGTAAAAGCCTTTACTACTCTCGTAGTATAGATTATGTTGACCAATTTAAAATCGCTCTCTAAGTGTTGAATTGTCATGGGTATAGAATTTTAAATCGAGTAAAATCGTAATTAAGCCAATGATTCTTAAGATGGGACTAATCTTAAGCATGAATGAAGACAAAAATTACTACACCTTCATGAATGATATAGGCTCTTTTGACATAGTTTATAAGTTATTTTGCTTATAAGCAAAACACTTTTTATTGTTTGGCAAAATTTAAAAAAACAGTTTATTTTGAAAGTATAAACTATTTTTGGAGAAAAAACAGAATTTAATATTCCCTCATTTCAAAATAAAATAGTTTTGCTTATAAGCAAAACTCTGCAAAACAGAGCAATAATTGGAAGAATTCTATTCTAATTAACTTGTTACATTAACACATTTTCTATAAAAAAAATATTCAATACAATTATTATATCCATATTTTGTGTACATCCCACCAATCCTGATGACTATTGGAATAATTATAATGAAAAGTTGTTTCGTGAGGGAAAGAGGAGGCAACCTTCAGCCCGATCAAGCATGGTTTCATAGTCAAAGCAACTTCATCACTTTCGCGTACCCATCGGATGGCAGTCCTTTCGAGGGTTCCTTAGGAACCAAATTCACTCTGCGTAGATTGACTGAACGCAGAAACCTTCCTCTGGCAGACAATCGATTTTAAATGTGTTTTGATGATCAAAGTAGCCAGATAAACATGATCATGGAACAGAGCAAGTTTTTCATCATATCAGAACTTTCATATGCTCTACCTTAATCCAACAGATGATCCTCTGTTCCCTCGGAGTTCAATGCATAGCCATACCACTTCATCTCGCTTATCAACAGATGCAGCTTATCATACACATCTTCACATCTCGGGTGCGCTTTGTCTCCAACAAGAAACATATGCACCTCAGACTTCACCTCTATCCAGCTGCACCCTGGCTCTTTCTTGAACCCTCGCTGCCTCATGAACCTCCTCATCTCAGAAACCTCGTACCACATTCCCGCATCAGCGTAGATATTTGACAGAAGGACACATGTACTAGAATCCTGAGGGTCTAGCTCCAGAAGAGAAGCCGCAGCGATCTCTGCCACTTCCACATTCCTCTTCAGCTTGCACACACTCAGTAGCGTGCGCCAGATGACATCATCAGCCTCGAATGGCATTTCTTGAATGAGCTTCAGTGCTTCAGAAACCCTCCCCGCCCTTCCTAGTATATCCACCATGGCGGCATAGTGATCCAGCTGAGGCTCTAATCCATAATCAGCTTTCATGGAGTTGAAGAAATGCAGCCCTTCTTCGACTAGTCCTATATGGCCACAAGCGCGAAGAACTGCTACGAAGGTTGCATGGTTTGGCTTTACGTTTCTCAGCTGCATTTGCTCGAAAATTTGCAGCGCCTCCTCCCCAAGACCATGTTGGGCATAGCCACAGAGTAAAGCATTCCATGTGACAAAATCGCGGTTCTTGGCTTTCTCAAAAACCAATCTGGAATCGAGCAAGTTTCCGCACTTTGAGTACATGTCGACAAGAGTGCTGGTTATGAACACATCTGTCTGCAGCTCTTGCTTGATTACTTGAGCATGGATTTGCATTCCGAGAGCAACAGTTGCCAGATTCGCGCACGTGTCCAGAACTGTTGCATAGGTGAAATTATCGGGTAGAACCCCGTTTTCTAACATCTTGGAAAAGAATTCTTGAGCCTCCTCGCTTTGTTCGCGAGAGGAAAAGCCAGAAATGATTGCATTCCATGAAACAATCGATTGGTGTTCTATTCTTTCGTGAAGCTTCTCAGCTTCTTCAACCTCTCCACACTTGCAGTACATATCCACAAGAGCGCTTCCCACGAACGTTTGCAGTCCCATCCCGGACTTGATTATCAGGCTGTGGATCCCCGTGCCAAGTCTAAGCGCTTGCTGTCCAGCGCAAGCTTTTACTACGCTACCATAAGTGAATTCATCGGCATCCATTTTATATTGAAGCATCGAAACAAATAGCAATGCAGTTTCCTCCTCATTGCCATTCTGCTCGTAAGCTGCAATAACGGCATTCCAAGATACTGCGTCCCTTATTTCCATTTCATCAAACATACAACGAGCGTCAGACAATGCCCTGCATTTCCCGTACATGTCAAGAATGGCATTTGCCACACATACATCAGACAGAAAAGGGCTCTTCACAGATAATCCATGTACTTGAATTCCTTCGTACAGACCTTTGATCGCAGCACAAGCACTAAAGGAACCAGATAATGTTATTTCATTAAAACCAATACCTGATTTCAGTAGAAGTTTAAGTACCTCTAAAGCCTCAGCCCCTAGATCATGTCGAGCGTACCCAACTATTATGGCATTATGAGACTGTAAACTGCGTTTAGGCAACCAATCAAAAACCTTCTTACAGCACAACAAATCCCCACATTTTGCATACATATCCAGTGTGGCGGTTCCAACAATGACATCCTTCCCGAAATTATACTTGATAGCATGACCATGTAGCTGAGATCCTATTCTCACCTCAGGTATTGATGCGCATGCCCTAAAAATACTCGCATAAGTGGACTGGCTCACGCCAGCTCCTTCCCGTTGCATCTCCTTGAACAACTCCAACCCAACGCCAAACTTATCATTCTGAACACAACCCGCAATGGCAGCACTCCAAGAAACCGAATTTTTCTCTGGAAGTTCATCGAAACACTGAAGACACTGGTGGAATCTCTTGCATTTCCCATACAAGTCCACAAGTGCACTACCTGCCACGACATCCAATTCAAGGCCCGACTTAACAGCCACACCGTGCACTTGAACCCCCAACGCGTGATCCTCCAAACTAGAGCACGCCTTCAAGACAACAGCAAAGGTAGTCCAGTCCATAGCCACTCCCTCCCGATGCATCTTCACGAAAATCTCAACAGGTTTCCTGTAATCGCCGTTTTGCAGGTAACCCGAGATCAAAGAATTCCAAGAGATCACATCCTTCTCAGGCATCAAATCAAAGAAATCCTGAGACTCCCGAATGTCAACATTAGAGTAAGCATGAATCATGGTGTTCCAGGTCACCGTGTCTCTGTCAGACATATTATCAAACACCTTGTTAGCGTAATGTAAATCAGAGCATCGGTCGCACAGCTGAATCAAACAATTCGAGACGAAAACCGTGGGCCTGAACCCCGTGATCAACATTCTAGCATGGGCCTGCTTTCCCGGTGCCAACGCTCTTTGTTTTGAGCATTCTTGGAAAATCTGTGAAAACGTTTTCCGGTTGCCGGAAGAAGCAGAGTTTGAAAACGGACGGAGGGACAATGGGAATAGGGTTGTTGTGGCCTTTGTAGAAAGAAGGAAGCGTACGGACTGGCATATCAGAGAAGCCATTGAAGACCGTTGCCGTTAAATAATTCATCGTTGGCGGGAAGTTTGACTGTGGAATCTGTTTCTTTCTTGCATTATTGGTGTTCATTAATTTGACATATTATTACTCCTTTTCTCTTTTAACATTTTTGTTTTGAAAAGTTAGTGCTAACATTTTTGTTTGTAGGAGAGTATAACGTATTTATTTATGGGATATATCAATATATGTTGTTATATAACCCTACCTACTTGCAAAATTGCTAATATAACACTCAAATAATTGTTGGTACAAAAATAGTGTTAACTACTTAATGAAAGGCTAATGTAACCTTCAGAGTATATTCCAACTTTGATTTGTCATTTCTGACTATTGAATGATCAAAATGCCCTTTGGGCCAAAGCTGAAAATTATTTTCCCATTTTATCTCTTTTCTTTTTTTTCTTCTTCAGACCTCTCTTTTTTCAACTATTGGTCACCGCCACCAAGCCACCATTGACTGCAACCCCACCTCCGGCCACCACAACCTAGCTCTCCACCACCACCCAGCTCAAAACCACCGCCATCACTCAGCCACGCTTCGCTACCTTTCGCTCCTTCACCACCCTGCCCCCGCCTCAGTCGCCTTTCGTGGAGAAGTGAAAAAAAGAGGAATAGGCGTGGGAAGAAAAGAAAAAAGGAAGACGAGAAGAAAGAAGAAGAAAATTAGGGGTTTGGAGGGTATAAATGTAATTTTATTTTTTATTTTAAAATGTTTTAGAGGGTAAAATAGTCTTTTCAATCAAATATGGCCTTCAACTATCAGAATGGATAAAATTGCACTTACATCAACTATTTAGAGTTATATTTGCATTTTCAATTATCAAATGTTATATTAGCACTTATCAAATTATCAAATGAATTAAGTAGGATTATAAAAGCAGTTAAGCTGTTTTTCTAATATGTACCATGAACATGAGTCCGTCTCTTGCAAGATGTTATTTCCATAAGTTATGAAAAGACTAAAGTTTATATTTCAAATTAGAAGAAATTAAGGTAAAATTTTCGAGTTGCATTAATCGGGTCATAAACTTATAACGGTTGCACGTTGCATAATAAATTTCTAATATTGCAACTAAAACTTTTTATCTTTTTATAATTCTAATTCAACCATGTCTTTCCATATGCATATAGAAATATTTTCCCAAGACTTTGCCCATGAACATAGGTTAAATTAAGTTGACGATTAAACTTTTTAAACATAATTCTTTCATACACTTATTGATGGTCCTTTTATGAGTGTACCACCGATGCCAATTCCCTTTTCCAAAATTTGTAATCATTTGATTTGTTTTGATTTCATAACATTATTAACAAAGGTGGCCTCAATATCATCACTGACTTGTCTTGTTTCTTCGAGAAGAAGGGTTTAGATGGTTTAAGCGAGATGACACTTCCTTTGCTACTCGAAATGCTTGATAGGAAAGAAACTCTACTCCTACTGGGAAATGATCGATCATCCTTGTTTTGTAGTACTCTTTGTTTTTTCCCATAGTGAAAATTATTATTACCTTTTAATATTTACCGATCGAAATGTAATGGTTAGGGGGGTGTGAATTGTGATTGGCTTAAATTTACCATTACATAACAAAGCTGTCTTCTACCAGGCTAGGAATAAAACCATCAGGTCCAGCAAAAGAGAGTTGCAGAAAACTCCCTGTCCCATTAGCTAATGTGTGGGATACACTTTTAACTAAAGGTTTATACATCATCACAAAAGCTAAACAACTACTAGGATCTCCTAAGGAACTTCAAAACTGGAAACTGGGATCTTTGTAAAAGGTAGATGAAACTATACCCGAGATAAACACCACAAAAAAGGCAGCGAGCACGTATTTGATATTAAGCTGTCTTGCATCGATATCCCTCACAGTTTCAAGCTGAGATGTTGGAACAGCATCGACTGAGACCACCTCTTCTTCAGATTTGTCATGCTGATACAAGAAGAGAATATTAGAATCCACATTCTACAGTTCAAATGTCTCAGGCAATCAAAGCATTAGCATGCACGTTTTATATTTAGCATTGACATTTAAGAATGAAGGGTAATAGCATTAATCCTCTTGACATTTTTGGCTGATGAAACAAGACCACATTTCACACAGTTGACTGTTTGTTCAGGCAGTAATAGCAGTAACTAAACAGAACTCTCAGAAATTTTTTGAAATCAAACTCCACACGGGGAATATTAATCAAGTTTATAGTGAAACTCCTACCTTTCGACTGGACGTAGAGATCTCAGTTTGTAGTGAAGCTTCATTCACTTTTCTCGTACTATATTTGCTCGATTTAGGTACACTCATTGATAGAATCTTTTTCTCCATTGTTAGCGAAAGTATCTGCAACCAGGTCAGGAAGCAAATCATTACATGCAAAAACAGACATCTTGTCTAAAGCTAAGGCCCTCAAAATTTGGCAAATGACATATCCCCTGGTTACTGTTGGAAAGAATTTATAAATCATATACAGGGAAAGGGGGGGCAGCAGGAAGAGAGAAAATTAACTACATATTTCATGGTACAGCAAAAGTTTACCCCCCACCCCCAGAATTTAGAAGTACGGGGAACATAACCTCTAAAAAGATCACGAGTATCATCAACCGTTATAAGTCCATTAGAAATAACAAAAAAAAGGATAGCCCAGGGTAATATTTATTTGAAGAAAAATATCTTTGTATGCACCCTGAAAACTAATCAACTCTGGAAGGCTTACAGTACCTGCTTATGTAACCGTTCCCTTTCCATAGACAATTGCATGATAAGATCCCTTATAAATTTAGTCTGAATGCCGATATCCATTGCCGTTACTCTCTTGTTTTGCTCAGCTTCACGTAGGGATGCCTCTAGGTTCCCAACTTTACCCCGCAGAAAAGTTAATTCTTCACTCAGATCTTCATTTGTTTCTGACAATACGATGCACTTCTCTTCTGAACTATCAGTCCGACTTTCAGCCTTTACAACTAATGACTTCAGATCTTTAATCGTTTTTTCCATATCCATGATTGTTGAATATAGCATGGTCTGCTGCTCCTGACTGGCATCCGCAGTTGCAACTGCATGCTGTAGCTTAATATCAGACTCACTTAGCTGCCGCTCAAGTAGATTTACCTTCTCTACAGTACTTACAAGGTTACTTCTACCACTATTCAGCTCACCATTAAGTACCACATTAGTGATTTTTAGGGATTTGTTTACAGCTTCAGCACTTTCAGCCCTTTTACCTGCTTCAGACACCTGTTCTTTTAAGCTGGTGATCAGGCTCTGTAATTCATGAATTTCAGCTTGTGATTCCTTGTCTTTTTCTGCAGAAGCCTTTAAATCTGCATTTCTTCTCTCTGAGCTCTGCAAATCAAGATCTTTCTTACTCAAGTTCTCAATTAACTCTTCACACTTAGATCTCATATCTCCTTCCCTTTTGACAAAACCATTAAAATTGAACTTCAGTATCTGGATTTGACTCAGCATTTCTCTTGATGTCCTCAAAAGAACCTCGGAAAGGTACTCTGCCTCGAATAACTTCTCTGAAACAACTTCTACTTCTTCTTCCATGCAGAAAACTTCTTGTTGAAGCCTAACTTTCAAAGTTTCTTCATTCTGTCTCAAATCCGTCAACTTCTTTTCAAGATCCAGTTCTCTTGCCAAAGATTTTTCAAACATTCTCAAGATATGCCTTTGTTGCTCAGCAGTTTGCATTTTTATTTTTGGGCTCAGGCCTGAGGAACAACCATTTTCAAGAACGTCCACATCCTTACTTTGTTCTGCTGCAAAATGCGAGGAGTATTGACACTGGCACTTAGTTTTATAACCAGATAATTCTCATAATATAACAGAAGAGTGGCTTAGAATAAAAACGTAAGCATTCAACTACACACAAATCAAAGGCAAAACTACATCACTGAACAATAAGTGGCTTAGAATAAAAAGAAAATCAATTTAACAATCTCCAAATTTTTCGTGATTACAATAGCGCCACTGCTATTCCACTCCCCTCCCATGCCCTCCAAAAAGAGAAAAGAAAGTAAAAGACTTTGACATAGCAGTCATGTAACAGCATCATGTCACCAAAGAATTCGTTTAACATTTCATTTGCAGTTATCTGAACACAAAAAAAATGTATGCATAGATGATGCCAAAGCTTACATTCATAACTCATGCTTTTATTGAGAAACATTACCTAAGATCATAGAGAAGTTAATGATCTTTTAAAGTATAATGGCATGCCTTTGGCTTCACAGGTATTTTATGCAACACCACATGTCCCGTGGACCCACAAGTTTGATCAATGTAGAATATGGGACTTCTATCCATGGACTAGGGAAATAGAATGTATTCTTACGGGGCTTACCTACCAAATAAAATTTAGTTGTGCGAGTAAAATGCATTAAACTTGCAAGTCAAAATCAAAATCATCATGCTGTTAATAACAAGCTACTTCCCTGGTACCAGTAAGCATTGAAATATTCCAGCATTAGTCAGTAGTGAGATTTACCTCCAGATGATATTGATATTATTCTTTGAAAATTTTCTGATTGTGCCTTTATTTCTGAAACCTGTTCCATTGACTGCTTTATGGTTTCTTCACAGTCCAACATCTTCTCTTCCACAGCCTGGAAAGCTTGACTCAAATGCTTATAGGAGTTTATCATTCCACGAGCATTATCGATATCCACTTGAAGCGTTAATACAAACTTGTCAAGCTCCTCCAGCTGTGATTCTAGATATCCAGATAAAAAATCGAACTCCAGAGCATTTCCTGCTGAATCATCAGAATTCTCCCCCTCCTCAGAAGCAAACGCTTCAAAATCACTTTCCCTTGATGCCACATGCATAACAAGCAAATCCAGATTCAGCAGCTTTTCGGAGAAACATGCTAACTCCAGCTCGAATCTGGTCAAAACCTCCCCAGCACTTTCCAGTTCTCCCATCATGCCTCCACGAGAGGATTGAACTTCAAGAGAGTCAATGTTATTTGATCCCACCTCCAATTCACCAGTAAGAGCATCCTCATCAGAAACCGATGCCTTTATGATTTCATTATCCATCCTAATATCTTCCATGTTCCAAAGCTGAATAGGAAATAAATCCACTCAAAAATGACTTGATAATGTTAGTGCAAGCATCCATTATTTTGAAAATTCCAAAATCAATATTAGTTTCCTATTAGGGACTAAATGTGCGTAAAACTACAACATATATCCGATAAAAAATCATAACAAGTAAGAATATCATTTCATTTGTATCCACTAAACCTTCAATTCACAACACGGACTCATTTAAACTGTTATCAGCATTTTGAAACTTCTCACTGGACTGGACCAATTCCAATAGTTTTCCGTTTTCCTAAAAGCATTGAATCTCTAGGGAAAACAATCAACATACACCACAAGTGCGCGCAAACACACAGATATATACCTAAAAAAAATCTGAGTAGGAAGATCCAAACTCAGAATTGCAACTAAACATTAAAGAAGCTTAATCTTCGCTCAAGCACATTTACTTTGCATTTCCTAATAGAAACATATTCACATCATAATTTATAAGGCTGGATAAAAGCTCAAGTTCCGAGAAGAAATCAAGCAAATATTCTCGAAATAACCAACCGAGGAGATTCACAAACTCAATCTACAAAATTACAAGCTGAAAGAGGAACATTAGCAGCAGTAGGTATTAAATCTGAAAACTAAAAAAATCCAGAAATGAGAGATTGGGAACAAACTGAATCATGCAGAAGGATCAAAACGGGAAAATGATAACGGCGGGGATTACGAAGGCAATATACCGAGCAGCGAACAAACGTCAGGTATTTTCGTTAGAATTGGATTCAGAACTGCGTATTCCTGAAGGATCGATCAGGTTCCTTCTTCTTTTTCTGGAAACTCCAGCTCTGTGGTGCCTGGATAACCGTACACTTTAGCACGTGGTTCTCACGTGAAGCCTGTTGCTCGATGGACTCGCAAATGTTCGACATCTGTGCGTAGCGGACACGCGGCAGTGCCGGGCGGCTTTTTCTTGGGCCAGGTTTGGTTACCAATATTATGCTAAGCCCGAATAAGTTATCTAATAAGCGACATTTTTAAAGCCCAATTTTTGCAGGCTTCTTCAAACCAGACCCAAATTGATATCTGAAAAAAAATCTTTGGAGTTCGAGCTATCGGCATAAGAAAATATAGCACTGAATTGTACTGCTTTTTAATTGTGACTTTTTTTAATTATTAAAATACCTCGAGTGAGTATAATGAGAAACACCCCAATTGGTTCTGTATATTTAAAAATATCAAGATCTACTTTTTGTGGGGTATAATTTTTTATTATTTATCTATAAATTATATTAAAAGATACCATTGCAGTATAGTATAATTTTTCTTATTAAAAATATAATTTTCAACAAATAATTTACAAAAGTAATGACCATCACTATTTATTTCCTCAATTTCAAAGTCTTGAACTTCAGAACAATTGGTATATTTAGGTAAATCACCACCAAAATGATTAAAAAACCAAAATATTATCAGTATAGTCTACAATTTACAATACTTTTGTAACATAAAAGTTTTACATTTAATACTGCCACTTTCTTAATTTTTAGGTCAGAATAATTTCAATTTAACAATGATTAAATTCAGTTCATTACGTTTAAATTCCTAATTTTTTGGTCGGAATCATTTCATTTTAACTATGATTAAATTCAGTTCATTCTATTTAAACTTAATTCGATTGAGTTCAATTTAAATTAATTATGTTCCATTTAATTCAACTAAATTTATTTTTATTTTATTCCAATAAAAAATAATTTAAAATTTATCATTAATTTTATTTACTAGGTTGTTTAATTTTATTTCAATCAAATATACATAACAAATTATTTGATTCAATTAAACTCATACGAAATTAACAATACCATAACTATTTAAATTGCGGACTAATACAGTACCTCTCGATCCCAACTCAATTTGTCCCAACTCAATTTGGAATTTGACTATTTACTTAATTAATTTTTAAAATTTATGATCATATAAATATAAATACTATTGTATGATACCTTATTAGTTTTTTTATAACATATATTTTTAAAATATTAAATTTTCAAATTTTAAATTATTTTTCATAAAATATGTTGAAGAATAAATATTTTTAAAACTAATCGTTAAAAGTTTTAGTGTATAGTTTAAGGCACTATCATGAATTTTGAGATTCCATCTTTAAAATACACCAGTTGAAAATTGCGTCAGATAATCAGTAAGGTTGGTCATCAGATATTGTGTTTTAAAGTTGATGTGTTATTTTGTTTTGTGTTGCATAATTGTTTTTAAAGTGGAGATTAGGGTCGCGGTGAAACCAGTTGAAGAATCTGTTAGATGCAACAAGAACTCAAGAGAACGCAAATAACAATTATGGGAATGAATTGTCTTATTCCTTGTGAAAGTGCAGCAAATAAATAGAAGAAAAACATACGTACCGTAACAAACTACAGCCCACGTTCTAACTAGAATTAAGGAAACAAACTTGACTACAAACTTGACTACAAACTTGACAAACTCAACTAACAAACAATGCTTAAAATCAGGACACTTATTTGACTAAATCTTATCATTCCCTCCCTTGAACTAGACTGCATTTGCAGCTAGTTAAGTCCTGAAAAATCACAAACTCCAAGCTTCCTTCTTAGCTCCCGAAATGACTCCAATTGTAATGATTTGGTGAGAATGTCTGGTAACTGATGCTTTGTACCACAAAACTGAAGCTGCACAACTCCCTCGTTCACAAGCTCCCTTAAGAAATGATAGTGCACATCAATGTGCTTGCTCCTTCCATGCATCACCGGGTTCCTCGACAATTTAATTGTTCAGCTATTGTCGCAAAAGATGACTGTACTCTCACTACCTTTGTAGTATATCTTCTTCAGCACCCTTTGCATCCATATTGCTTGACAACTACTTCCTGCAGCTGCTACAAATTCTGCTTCCGTCGTGCTCAACGTTACGATCGGTTGCTTTCGAGAAGACCAAGCTACTGCAGCTCCACTTAGCATAAATACATAACCTGAAGTATTTATCTATCCTCCACCGATCCAGCATAATCACTATCAGTAAAGCCAATCAATTCCCAATTTTCTTCTTCTTTGTAAAGAATGCCAAATTTTGTCGTACCTTGCAAGTAACGTAGGATTGTCTTAGCAGCTGAATAATGAACTTTTGTAGATCTTGACATATACCAGCTCAGTAATCTAGTTGCATAAATTATATCCGGCCTCGTAGCAATCGAGTACATCATGCTTCCAATCAGTTTCTTGAAAAAAGAACCATCCATTTCAACACCATTTTCATCTTTGGAAACCTTAAATCTTGGAACAATTGGATTGTCAACAGAATTGCTATGCTCCATTCCAAATCTTCTCAACACTTCCATCACATACTTTGTTTGACTGATGAATATACCACCAGCAAACTGAAGTACCTTAATACCTAGAAAATACCTCATCTTACCCAAATCCGACATATCAAATTCCTTCATCATGGACTCTTTGAATTCAAAAATCATTTTTCATCATCTCCGGTATAAATTAAACCATCAACATACAAGCTAATTATCAAATATTTACCTTGTTTGACTTTAGTAAACAATGTTTGCTCACTATCCTTTTTCCCAAAGCCTTCCTTTATGGAATATGATTCAATTCGACTGAACCATGCTCGCGGTGCCTGCTTGAGTCCGTACAAAGCTTTGTTAAGCTTATATACTTTCAACTCCTCATTCTTTATTTCATAAACTCTTGGCTGCTCTACGTACACATTCTCAGTTAGCTTACCGTGAAGAAAGGCCGACTTTACGTCCAGTTGAAACACACATCAACCTCTTTGTGCAGCAAGTGCCAAAATCGCTACAGGAGCATGTACTTATTTATAATCAACTCCAAATTCCTGAGCATACCCTTTCGCAACCAAGCGAGCCTTGTATTTTTCTATCTCGCCAAGCTCATTCAACTTTGTTTTGTACACCCATTTGACTCATTTTTAGCTCCTTTCGGCAGCTCCGTAAGATCCCTCGTTCCATTTTTCTCAATTGATCTCATTTCAGCATCCATGGCTGCGCTCAATTTCTCCTCCTTTACTGCTTCGTCAAATGAAGTAGGATCAGAATGAATAGCATGAGCAAACAAGACTAAATGATTTTGTTCCTCTTCCTCTTCATCGGAAATATTTGCACCCGAGACATAGTCATTCATCCACCTTGGTGCTCTTATATTTCGAGGTTCTGTGCCCAGAGAAGCTGCATTTTCTTCTTCATTGTCGTTAGTTGATTTCTCCCTCTCTTCACTTTTATCATCTTCCCATTCCAAATCAAAAATGTTATCCTCTTTGGAGCTCTTCTCCCAGTTCCATTGCCCGTCTTCTTTAAAGACAACATCTCGACTGATAATAATCCCCTTGGAGGTAGGATCATATAGTCGGTATGTCTTTGATTCTTCAGTTACACCAAAAAAACACAACAGCTCTTATCTTCAAGCTTTATTCGTCGAGCATCCGGTACATGAACATGTGCTATACAACCAAAGACTTTCAAGTGCCCAACTGAAGGCTTCACCCCACACCAAGCTTCCTCTGGCGTCATTTCCTTCACCGCTGATGTTGGACATTTATTAAGAACATAGATTGCCCAGTTCACCGCCTCTGCCCAGAATTTTCTTGGAACATTTTTCTCAACCAATAAGCTCCTCACCATATTCATTACGGTTCTATTCTTCCGCTCAACGACTCCGTTCTACTGTGGTGTATATGCAGCGGTTAATTACCTCTTATCTCATTCATATCACAATATTCCTTGAACTCATATGATGTGAATTCACCTCCATGGTCTGTTCTTAGACATTTAACGGACAAACCCATTTCTTTTTCAACGAGAGCTTTAAATAGCTTAAAGGTAGTAAATGCATCAGACTTAGAAGCAAGAAAATACACCCACACCTTCCTACTATAGTCATCAATGAAGCAAATGAAATACCTCTTATTGCCATCTGAAACTGGAGAAATAGGGCCACAAATATCAGCATGAACCAACTCCAACTTTGTCGATGCTTTCCATGTACTTTTCCGATTACATCTCGATGATGTTTCCCCTTCAAGCAATCAGTGCATACGATTTCACCCTCAGAGAAACTTGGCAAGCCTCTCACCATGCCTTTTGTTTGAATAATCTGCAACCCTTTGTAGCTGAGGTGACTGAATATTCGGTGTCATAGGTGAGCCACGTATTCAGTAGTTGCTTGGAAACACTCTTCCCGACTTTCCCTTTTGATTGGTTGAATGCTCGATAACAACACAAGCATTCGATTGGCTGCCATGTTGGTTTGGAATATCAAACCCTTTGTATGGTGATAAATCTGACACTCATTTGACTGCATTAGTACAACCAAACCCCTTTCTTGTAGTTGTCCAACACTGAGAAGATTATTCTCAATCCGAGCACATAATACACATCCTGAACAAGGTGATTCACACCTTTTACGGTCAATCGAACACTTCCTTTTCCAACAACGTTCATGCTTGCATAATTCCCCAATCTAAACACCTTGTTGAACCCTTCTTCTAACTCACAAAAGAGTGATGAATCACCACACATGTGATTGCTGCACCCTGAGTCAATGTACCACGCAACATCTCGATTACCTCCAAGGGTGTCGACATACGCCATTAGCACCATCTCTTCTGATTCCTCCAAAGCTGCGTAATTTTCTTGACACTCATACTGAAAGTTTCCAAGCTTATGACACTTGTAACACTCAACCGTTTCCTTGCTCCAATGTTGGAGACCCTTTCTTTTGCCTTGTCCACGACCTCCTCGGAAAGCGGCTCTTCCTCGTCCTCTTCTACCATAACTCTCTTCATAATTCACCTTCAAAGCATGTTCATCTTCTCCAGCTGCTTTGAACTTTTGCTCATGAACGAGCAGAGAACTTTGCAAGGCATCCAGAGATAGGTTATCTATGTCCTTGGCTTCCTCAATGGAACAAACAATGTAGTTCCACTTATCTGTAAGGGTTCTCAAAATATTCTCAACGATCTTGACATCATTCACATTTCCCCATAATTTCTCATGTCGTTTGCAACCGTCATTACTCGACCAAAGTAATCAGTGATCGATTCACCCTGCTTCATTGCTAATACCTCAAAGTCCCAGCGTAGAGGATTGAGTTGAGCTCCCTGCACTCGAGCATTGCCTTGACACTTCAACTTCATGGAATCCCAGAGCTGTTTAGATGTCTCCTTCTGTGTGATTGTCTTCAGAATTGACTTGTCAAGCGATTAAAACAAGTAATTCTTAGCCTTTATATCCTTCAACTTCATATCTTCCAGGTTCTTTCTTTGTGCCGCTAGCATCCCATCCATACTCCTCTGCTCTGTGTAGCCTGATTCGACAACAACCCAATACTCCTTGGATCGAAGGAGATTCTCCGTGAGCATGCTCCAATGATCGTAGTCGTCGTCGAACTTCGAAATGGAGGCTGCTTCAAAGTTTGCTTCCGAACTCATATTGCTTTCACTCCCTCAAGTGTTTTCTTACTATTTTCAAACCTTCCAAGTCACTGCTCTGATACCAGATTGTTAGATGCAACAAGAACACAAGGGAATGCAAATAACAATTCTGGGAATGACTTGCCTTATTCCTTGTGTAAGTGCAGCAAATAAATAGAAGAAAAACAGACGCACCATAACAAACTACAGCCCACGTTCTAATTAGAATTAAGAAAACAAACTTGATTAACTCAACTAACAAGCAATGCTTAAAATCAGGACACTTATTTGACTAAACCTTATCAGAATCATTTTGTTTTTGTTTTTTCAGGGAAGTCATCAAGTTGATAACATGGAATGCGACGCACCCAACTCTTTTCAATACTAGCTTTTTGGAGTCTATACGAACATCTCCAGCCACTATCGTCATAATCATACAAAGAGTTAAAATAGTCTAAATCATATAATTACGCATACAAAAATCCAAAAACAAAATAGCCCTCCCAATAAATTATTACTGGCAAAGTTACAAATTACACTAGATTACCTTCTTTTCATTTGATTTAAGCACTAAAAAATAAGAGTTCATCTTTAAAAAGATGGTTTTTCCATAAGTCATTAAAAAATCAAAGTTTAAAGTGTAAATTTGAAAATAAAGATAAAATTTTCGAGTTGTATGAATCGGGTTATAAATTTTATAAATAATATACGTTACATAATGAAATTTTAATATTACAACTAAAACCTTTTACCTTTTATTATTGTAATTAAATCCGTCTTTCCGTAAGACTATGAAAATACAGTATTTTTCAAGACTTTGTCAAAAAATATATATAAATTAAATGAAAAATTGTTACACGGAGTCGTAACGATATGCTAAACCCATTCAAATTAGAATTGTTAGTCATTCTGACATAAAGTTAATTAGTTTTTTAAGTTATGATTTATCATTTCATCAACATACATACTCCCTCTGTTTTCTATGTTTTGCACCATAGGTTTAGGTGTTGTTATTTTTGCAGGTGGAAATGTGTGGTGAGAATTGAGAGAAAAAAGTAAAAAGTTTAATAAGTGGTTAAGAATTGTGTATTTTTTTCCATAAAAGGAAAGGTGAATCTTAGAAAAACATACGAAAATAGTAAGTGTGCCAAATTTAAGAAAACAGAGGGAGTATCAATATTGTAGAGACTGCTCCCATCATCCCACACAGGGCTCACTCCTCAACCTCTCTGCCACACCCTCCCAGAAATCCGCCATAATCAGCGTTTACGGAGCCTAGGAAATCACGTCCGACCTCCTGGTCCACCATCGCCTCACGTTTCTCCGTCGGTCCTCTTGAAACAGATCCGAGACCAAATCAGAATCGAAACAAAGCGAGGTTGGATTGGTGAGGCAAGAATGGTGCCCGCAGTTCGAATTTGAAAATCGAGCTCACCAACCCGTAGTTTGATGTGCCCGGATCAGTCGTTTTTCCGCCATTTGGTGAGCACAAAGCTCGTCGTTTAGTGCGCCCAATGAGGTGTTGGAGGTGGTGGGAGAGGAGGGGTGGTGGAAGAGATCGGGGATGGTGGTAAGCGGTGGCGAATGGTGGTAAGATGGTGACGGACGATGGTGGTGGCTGAGCAACGACGACGGTTGGTGAGGCAACAGGCGGGATTGAAGAAGAAAGAAACAATCATTTTTTGTTTAAAAAAAATGGAAATAAACGTTTATATGATCAAGAGTGATTACATTTGGAGGAGGTTCAGATTAATGTGGGTATTTTAGATATTGAGATATATACCAATATAATTCTACCTATTTGATATAAATGTCAATATAACCATCAGATAAGTTTTAGTGCAGATACAACCCTAACTAGTTAATGTAAGTGTCAATATAACCCTCAGACCTCATTTCCGCCGGGGCCACCACCGTCTGACTGCCGGATTTTTGCTGGATTTCCGTCGGACCACCGTCGGGCAGCAACCAAACCACCGCCGAACCACTTATAGGGTTATATTGGCACTTACATCAACTATGTAGGGTTATATCTGAACTAAAAAATATCTGAGGGTTATATTGTCACTTATGTCAAGTAGGTAGAGTTATAAAAGCACTTTTCTCTAGATCATTCGGGTTTAGTCAGGGCCTAATTTTTTCAACAATCACCGGAGGTCTGAAAGTGATGGCGGTGATCAGAAAACAAGGCGGGTGGGCGGCAGCCCGAGATCGAAAAATTGGAGGAAATTTTGATAACTTTTGGTAAAAATCAGAGAATATTTTAGAGAGACCTGAATGATACCATGATAGAATGTAAAATCCACAAATAATTATGGTTGTGTGTATTCATATATATAATGAGTACAAAGAGTATACAAGGTAGAATCAGATAGGTAAATAATATATACAAAACCAATCAGAAAAGGGTATTCATTTCTTAACCTGATTCTAATTCATCTAATATTCTATTAGCTGGAATTAGCACAAAATATTATAACTGCACAATTCATCATAAATTTATATTGACAGTTTCTCATTTTGCAAGATTATATTGATTTAATCAGATAGGGTTAACATTATATGTTGCCCTAGTTAATAAACTGAGAAAAAAGAACAGCCACACAACTTCGTCTAATCAGAGGCATGCAGCACCCTGGTCTAGTTTATTTGTTTTCAGCGAGTGGAGTCTTTCTTATGTGGGTAAATAGAGCTTACCGTAGCTTTCGAAACTGCGTCAATTTTCCAGAATAATGTGATTACTGGTTTAATTAGTGGCAAACCCAATGATCTAAATTTTCGAAGACTCGGAGACTGTATTGATTAATATAAATTTTTTGAATCTGAACTACCCTTTTTTGTTCTTAAACAAATAACATTAATTCATTTATTTTAATTTAAAAAGCACATGTGTACTATCTTTTACATTACTTTTGAAAATCACATGTCTATTATTATTACATCCATGAAATTATTGGGAAATGTGAATCTAAGATTTTAATAGAAAATCAAACATTTACAAATACGTGCACCAATACACTCTTATGCTCCACATGTACTGAAACTGATTTTAATCGAGGGAGACATTTAATAGTATAAGCATGTAATAATATGTGAAATTATTAGTGGACTAGAAAATTGATATGTGCGTATGTCAGAAAAGTGATGGAAAGGTGATGGAAAAGTGATGGAAAATGGTGTGTAGGAGTTGCCTGGGAGAAGAGTATCCGTATGTGAAATTGACGTGCAATTTAGTGTTTGTAAGGAACGGCTGATGTAAGTTACTTCTTTTGTCCCACCTTAAATTTCTCCTTTTCTTTATCAAAATTTGATCAGATATTTGAATAAATATATAAGAAATAATATTATCGTATGTGATATTGTTGAATTCGTCGCAACAAGTAGTTTATAAAAAAACAACTTTTTATTTACCATTATTATATGTGATTAAACATATTAACGGTCAAACATATGTCTCGAACGATGTGCAATGATTGACAGGTACTTTAAACTGGGACGGAGGGAGTAGTAAGTTTCCCTCCCTTTTCCGTATCAACTCTATTTACACTTGCTAGCTATTTTAAACTGATCAAAATTATTTATGACCGTCAATATTTTTAATTGTGTACATTTAAAGACAATAAAAAGTTAATATTATGGAAATAGATGTTACGGCGATTATAATAATATATTATATTACTCCCTCTCCGTTCACTTAATTGTATCACATTTTTTATTTTGGAATGTTCATTTTAATTTGACACTTACAAATTGTAGTACTATTTAAGATAGTTTCAACTAATCAATTTACTTTACTTACATTCAAGTTGATCTCCACCACTCATAAGGCATCTTCAAAATTCTTGTGCCAAAAGCATGTGTCCATAATCTTTTGAACATAGGGAATATATACCACACAATTTTTACTTTTCAAATTAACTAAATTTGATAAAATGAATAGTTCTTGTACAAATAGAGTTGGGACAGGGGGAGTAAGAAATTTTGACACATTTTGACCCGCGGGTCAGCATGAACACCTTTATGAAAGACTATTCTTCCCAAAACTTTATCAAAAATAAAAAATATATATTAAAATAGTATTAAATAAAGAGTCCGTCTTTTGAAAGATAATTTTTTCACAACTTATGGAAAGATCAATATTTAAACTGTAAATTAGAAGAAATCAAGATAAAGTTTTCGGATTGCATTGATCGGGTCATAAATTTATAACTATTGTACGTTGCATACTAGAATTTTAACATTACAACTAAAACCGTTAATCTTTCTATGATTCAAATGCAACACCAAAGACGTTATTTCCCTAGACTTTGCTATAATCTACTCCCTCCGGTCTCTAAATATTGGCACACTTTCCTAATTATTTGGTCTTTTAATATTGACACATTTTTTTTGGTAAAATTAAGATTAGTTTCATTCCCACAATTTACTTTTTACTCTCCTAATACAACTCTTCATCCACCTATTTTACTTTTTTAAATAAAAATGTACCCATTTACTTGATGCCACCAATATTTAAGTATATGGAGAGTACAATAAGTTGAAAAAAGAACAATGACCTTTCAACGCGAGGTGGGCGGCAATTAGGGGTGCTTATCGAGCGAGTCGATCGCGAGCAGAGGGTTGCTCGACTCGACTCGAGAACTCGTTTAGCCTTGCTC
>JAULKM010000010.1:1093694-1107777 GCA_032355605.1 Rubia tinctorum
TAACTCTAAATAGACTTCGGTTTAAATCCAACCTTTCCTGGAAGTAAATGCAATCCTTAAACCTCCATTATTCCGACATCACAAATTAAGGAAAAGGTAAATCACGGGTTAGTTATATGTTGATCACTTCGTGGTGCACACAAGAATCCTCCTATAAAAGGAAATTCACATATTATGGCTGTTAGAACTCATATCCATGACTACTGAAGTAGTCAATCAGACATTTAACTACTCGATAGATTACGTGAGTGCAAATCCAACTCTTCTAGACTATAAAAAGAAATAGTTTATTTTGAGAAAAGAACACGGCATTTATAAGTTAGCTTGAATTTTATAAAACATCACCATCATTTTGAAAATGATCTTAAAATACACACCGTGCTTTAAAAATATGGCAAATGATTTTTTTGTGAATCTTAAACTCCTATTATCATTCAGTTTTAACCCTTTATTTTTAAACACTTTTGATCCCTTAATTTACAGATTTGCTGAGTCGTGGTCATTCCGTTCGATCAAAGCATCAACTTTAAGTGTAAAATCTTCATTTCCCATTTTCCCCTTTTATTTTATCCTTTTCCCCTTTCCCTTTCCATTTCCCGGTCCTGAATCCATCGCCCCACCACACCCACTGTCTCGCCCTCTACTTCAATCCATCACACCCTCTAGCTCCTCTATCACCGCCAAAATCCCCGTATTCATCAGCCAGTAGCTACCACCATTGCCATGGCCGTGGATACGGTCGAATTGCAGGGGTGTTTTTGCCCAAATTTGATATCTGTTTTTGCCCCCCAAATCTACGGTCAAAATTGTTGTAGTAGATGGTGCATACACCGGAGATGGTCAAAGACGTGAGGGGGTCGGACATCAGAGATGGTGGTCGAAGAAGAAAAAGATGATGCTGAGATCGTCAACAGAATTTAGCGCTTAAAAGTAAGACTATTTTCAAAAAAGCTTTGTTATGCTTTCATTTTCGATTCAAAACAAATCACTCACACCAGTATCACCGTTTTCAACCATTTTATTAGGGATACTTTTGTCATTTCAAAATCACTTCTAAATTTGAAAACTAAAATCACAACCACTTTTCACCGCGTTTCTTCTTCACTACCACGCCGACCAATTACTACCACATTAATTAACACCACCATCATACCACATGACGCTAACACCATGGCCTAATCCAGCAGTAATGTAAATTATTTTTGTGTATAAATTGAATGAACATGTTCAATTCACATCGTATCATTGTATCAAGTACTTCCTTTCTTCTCTTCCTCTTTTATCGGCGACAATAAATAACGTGCGGATATAATAAGAATGTTGTTTAGTTAACTAAAAATAAAAATAATATCTAAATTAAGAATATAATGATTGTTGCATATCTCATGAAAATGCCGACTTCCATATGATGGGATTAAAAAAATTATTTTTTCATTTAATCCACCCATCATAGTTGTCATTAATTGAAAAATGCAGGCGAAATTTGCCGTCTGCGTTTTGCAATTGTCCTTTGGTGCCTAATTCGGCTTTATTTCTATGGCCCCAAATGCATGGGAGGTTGGGGCGGATATGAGCAAACAGGCACACACACGTCTTCTTTATATACTTTGCCTAAATTACACTTTCTCCCTCCAGAATTTTCTATTTCAGTTATTTTTCTTTTCAAAATTACAACTTCAATGATGGATAAAATTATGCTATTCATAATTTTAGGTTCCAAAGCCTGCCTTAGAAACAGGGCATTAAAACGTTTGTACAGGATTTTCATATCATAAGGGAAACGATTTTTTTTTTCAATTTAAGAGTTATTAAATTATAATACACAAAATATTTCGATTGTTAATATATTTTACTTAAACTATTGTACTCATTTATTAATTTCAACCTTTCAAGTTAAATAAAACATTAACAATTATAAAATTTGAGTGAAACTGTCTCACTCAATCATATGGTGAGATAGATGGTCTAAATGAGTATAATTGTTGAATACGAGAGATGATATGAAGTACTTTTTATAATTTGTAAAACTCCATATACACACTCGTCTCACTATAAGTTATGGTAAAACAGTCTCATATGAATCTTTCTCACACAAAAAATAGTACTCCCTTTGTTTCACTATGTTTGGCACCATAGTTTTAGATGTGTTTTTTTGCAAGTTGAAATATGCGAAGATGATTGAGAAAAGAGAGTAAAAAATTTAATGAGTGCTTGAAAATTATTTCCTTTTTGCCATAAAAGGAAAGATGACAAATTAATTTAGAAATATATATAAAATGACAAGGGTGTCAAACATAAAAACTGTGTATATATTTTCTATTTTGCATATAAAATTTCAAATAAAATGAATAATGACTATTTAGTATAAGATTTTTGAAAAATCTACCTATTATAAGTTAAACTAGCTAGACATTCATAATATCTTTATTTTTCCAAAAATTTAGCGTGCAGTTTGAGCAAATTTTATAATCTACGTACAATTTTTATAATTTATTATTTGCATGTAAAATATCCAATAAAAAGAATACACGTACTATTAAAATTTGAATCGACGTATAGTTAAAACATTAATGAAATGAAGAAGGTAGTATATGCAAGAGCACATACCAGAATGAATCTCCTCTATGATCTCTTGAGGTGCAACCTCCACCTCCCTTGGAGGTGCAACATGGCGATTCTCCTGGAGAACACCATCCGAATGCGCAAGCTTCTAGTGATAATCATCTATGATCTCTTGAGGTGCAACATGGCGATTCTCCTGGAGAACACCATCCGAATGCGCAAGCTTCTAGTGATAACCATCCTGACAAAAATGTTAATAAATTAGATTCATTATTCGGGAGCTTAGCAAAATCGTCATCATAAAGCCTAAGCAACAAGGAAAAATGTCGAACTGATTTTCGATCAAAATTAGTTTGAAAGGCAATAACTACCGTTTTGGTGTAGTTAGTTGATCCAACTATTTTGTAATCGTGTGTAAAGTTTTATGTTAGAAAATAGAGAGCAGATAATTTAAAGATGGTCTGAATTTGTAAAGAAGAAAACCTATTCGTCCTGATGTTAAATTAATTTTCATAAAGAAGCTAAATGAATAATTTTTGTAGAGAAAGATATAGAATAAACTATTGAAGTAAATACACTGTATCAACGGTAAAAAAATTGTTGTAGTAACTAAAAAATATAATAAACCATTGGAGATGCTTAGGTTACGTGCTGGGAATAGTATAACTCTAAATAGACTTCGGTTTAAATCCAACCTTTCCTGGAAGTAAATGCAATCCTTAAACCTCCATTATTCCGACATCACAAATTAAGGAAAAGGTAAATCACGGGTTAGTTATATGTTGATCACTTCGTGGTGCACACAAGAATCCTCCTATAAAAGGAAATTCACATATTATGGCTGTTAGAACTCATATCCATGACTACTGAAGTAGTCAATCAGACATTTAACTACTCGATAGATTACGTGAGTGCAAATCCAACTCTTCTAGACTATAAAAAGAAATAGTTTATTTTGAGAAAAGAACACGGCATTTATAAGTTAGCTTGAATTTTATAAAACATCACCATCATTTTGAAAATGATCTTAAAATACACACCGTGCTTTAAAAATATGGCAAATGATTTTTTTGTGAATCTTAAACTCCTATTATCATTCAGTTTTAACCCTTTATTTTTAAACACTTTTGATCCCTTAATTTACAGATTTGCTGAGTCGTGGTCATTCCGTTCGATCAAAGCATCAACTTTAAGTGTAAAATCTTCATTTCCCATTTTCCCCTTTTATTTTATCCTTTTCCCCTTTCCCTTTCCATTTCCCGGTCCTGAATCCATCGCCCCACCACACCCACTGTCTCGCCCTCTACTTCAATCCATCACACCCTCTAGCTCCTCTATCACCGCCAAAATCCCCGTATTCATCAGCCAGTAGCTACCACCATTGCCATGGCCGTGGATACGGTCGAATTGCAGGGGTGTTTTTGCCCAAATTTGATATCTGTTTTTGCCCCCCAAATCTACGGTCAAAATTGTTGTAGTAGATGGTGCATACACCGGAGATGGTCAAAGACGTGAGGGGGTCGGACATCAGAGATGGTGGTCGAAGAAGAAAAAGATGATGCTGAGATCGTCAACAGAATTTAGCGCTTAAAAGTAAGACTATTTTCAAAAAAGCTTTGTTATGCTTTCATTTTCGATTCAAAACAAATCACTCACACCAGTATCACCGTTTTCAACCATTTTATTAGGGATACTTTTGTCATTTCAAAATCACTTCTAAATTTGAAAACTAAAATCACAACCACTTTTCACCGCGTTTCTTCTTCACTACCACGCCGACCAATTACTACCACATTAATTAACACCACCATCATACCACATGACGCTAACACCATGGCCTAATCCAGCAGTAATGTAAATTATTTTTGTGTATAAATTGAATGAACATGTTCAATTCACATCGTATCATTGTATCAAGTACTTCCTTTCTTCTCTTCCTCTTTTATCGGCGACAATAAATAACGTGCGGATATAATAAGAATGTTGTTTAGTTAACTAAAAATAAAAATAATATCTAAATTAAGAATATAATGATTGTTGCATATCTCATGAAAATGCCGACTTCCATATGATGGGATTAAAAAAATTATTTTTTCATTTAATCCACCCATCATAGTTGTCATTAATTGAAAAATGCAGGCGAAATTTGCCGTCTGCGTTTTGCAATTGTCCTTTGGTGCCTAATTCGGCTTTATTTCTATGGCCCCAAATGCATGGGAGGTTGGGGCGGATATGAGCAAACAGGCACACACACGTCTTCTTTATATACTTTGCCTAAATTACACTTTCTCCCTCCAGAATTTTCTATTTCAGTTATTTTTCTTTTCAAAATTACAACTTCAATGATGGATAAAATTATGCTATTCATAATTTTAGGTTCCAAAGCCTGCCTTAGAAACAGGGCATTAAAACGTTTGTACAGGATTTTCATATCATAAGGGAAACGATTTTTTTTTTCAATTTAAGAATTATTAAATTATAATACACAAAAAATTTCGATCGTTAATATATTTTACTTAAACAATTGTATCCGTTATATGTGAGTTTTATTAATTCCAACCTTTCAAGTTAAATAAAACATTAAAAATTGTAAAAATTTGAGTGAGACGGTCTCACTCAATTTTATGGTGAGATAGATGGTCTAAATGAGTATAATTGTTTGAATATGAAAGATGATATGAAGTAATTTTTATAATTTGTAAAACTTCATACACTCACTCGTCTCACCATAAATTATGGTAAAACGGTCTCATATGAGTTTTTCTCACAAAAAAAATGCATTATTGTTAAAAAAAAGTAGTACTATGTTTGGCACCGTAGCTTTAGATGTGTTTTTTGCAAGTTGAAATATGCGAAGATGATTGAGAGAAGAGAGTAAAAATGATTAACGAGTGCTTGAAAATTATTCTCTTTTTGAAATAAAAGGAAAGATGACAAATTAATTTAGAAATCCATATAAAATGAAAAGTGGGTCAAACATAAGAACAGAGTATATTTTTTTTCTTCTATTTTTCATATAAAATTTCAAATAAAAAGAATGATGACTATTTAGTATAAGATTTTTGAAAAATCTACCTATTATAAGTTAAACTAGCTAGACATATATGATATCTTTATTTTTCATAATTTAACGTGCAGTTTGTGTGCGAATTTTATAATCTACGTACAATTTTTATAATTTATTCTTTGCATGTAAAATATCAAATAAAAAGAATGCATGTACTATTAATATATGAATCGATGTGTTGTTAAAACATTAATGAAATGAAGAAGGTAGTATATGCAAGAGCACATACCAGAATGAATCTCCTTTGTGATATCTAGAGGTGCAACCTCCTCCTCCCTTGGACGTGCAACCTCCTTGTGGTGACCCCCCTCCGAAGGTGCAACCTCCTTCTCCCTTGGAGGTGCAACATGGCGATTCTCCTGGAGAACGTCATCCGAAGACGCAAACTCCTCGTGATAATCATCCTGACAAAATGTTTATAAATTAGACTAATTATTTAAGAGCTCGGCAAAATCATCATCATAAAACCTAAGCAACAGGGAAAAATGTCGAACTGATTTTCGATCAAAATTAGTTTGAAAGTCAGTAACAACCGTTTTGGTGTAACTAGTTGATCCAACTATTTTTTAATCGTGTGTAAAATTTTATGTTAGGAAATAGAGAGCAAATAATTTAAGGATGGTCTTAATTTGTAAAGAAAAAAAAAAGAAACTTATGCAGAAGTTGGCCAATAATTTCAACCTCATATTTACTCGACAAGAAGACTTCAATAAAGGGGAAAATGAAAGAAACTTACTAGTCGTGGTGGTGCACTCATGCTACGTTGAAGCATTGCGATAACTTTGATAACTGATCAGCTCCTCAATGTCTATTAAACAAAAAAAAATTGATTTTTACCTTAATAAAAATTTTTAGTACTGCCTCTGTTTTTCTATGTTTGATACACTTACCATTTTAGTATATTTTTCTAAAATTGTCACATTTCATTTTATGACAAAAAGTATACCATTCTCAACCATCCATTGAGCTTTTTTACTCTCCTCATTCAATTTCATCCACACATCTCAACTTACAAAAAAACACCACCTAAACCTATGGTTCCAAACATAGAAAAACGGAGGGAGTATAAGATTTTCGAAAAATCTACCTATTATAAGTTAAACTACTAGCCATCTATAGTAATATTTTTATTTTTTTAATAAATTTGACGTGCAGTTTGCGTGCAAATTTTATAGTCTATTGTCTGCCTGTAAAATATCAAATAAAAAGAATATACTATTGAAATTTGAATCTGACGTATAGTTAAAACGTTAATAAGCAAGTTCATAATTTATCAAAAAATGAGGGGCTAGATGCAATTTCCCTTTTATGATGTACTCCCTCTGGTTTCTTAACAATGACTCCTTTTTTTCTGAAAATTTTTCAACCCATGTTTGACCACCAATAACTTTCATTTCATACAATAACGAACTAAAAAAAATCACTTTTTAGAAACTACATGTTACGGAGAATCCAAAGACACCACACGTGACGTGCGTCATTATATGCAATTAAAGTTATTGATGGTCAAACATGCCTTGAAAAATTTTGCAGTCAAAGAGAGGCAATGTTAGGAAACCGGAGGGAGTAGTAAGTACAAGGGCCTTAATGTGAATAATTTTTAGTGGCAACAAATTTTTACACAAATTGAAAAAAGTGCCCATTGGGCATCGCCCACTTGCATTTTAGTGGACGGCAAAACAAAAGCAAACAATATTATAGCACTGTCCTTCTCTCTTGACCAACTAGGAACACATCAGTATTCTCCATCTCCAGGTTGGATCTCTCTTTAAGCTTTTCTTTCCTCCGTTCTTGTTTTTAGTTGGTGTTCGTGTGCGTTTATTGAAGAACATGGTTTACTCAAGTTTCATGGCTCAAGCATTATATATTACGGAAGTGTTGGATTCTTGATGTTTGATTGTGTTGCGTTCATTTGCAACAGAGATTTCCTGTTTTAGTGCTGTTTCAGAGCTTATATGTGGTGTTTTTGTGGTGTTTTTTGTGTTAGAAGGTATGAGAAAACTAGACTCTTTGTTTTAGGAAAGTGATGAGAAAGTGTTGAGAACTGAAAAATGAGGATTAGTTTGTTGCAAAACTAGGTGGGCTAGAGTTAGTTTTTGGGTTCTTTGTTTGCTAGGTTAGAGACAGTGGCGGAACCAGATTCATATGTACGGAAAGGATTTGAGATAGTGTCAAAAGAATTTCAGCCGTCTTGATGGATTTTTCGGACAAGAAAGGAGAGACGGAAACCTTCTCCTTCCTTGGCAGGTGGATCATAGGAGTGGCTTGCTTGTGGCTCGCCACTCCTTAGATCTGTCACAAAGGCAGTGACGGAATCAGAATAATATTAAAGAAAAGAGTTCGATATAATGTTACAAAAATTAGATTTTCTTAATGAATATTCCGGCCAAAGAAGGAGAGGCGGAAACCTTCTCCTTCCTTGGCCGGTGGATTATAGGAGTGGCTTGCTCGTGGCTCGCCACTCCTTAGATCTGTCACAAAGACTGTGACGGAATCAGAATAATATTAAAGAAAAGAGTTCGATATAATGTTACAAAAATTAGATTTCTCAATGAATATTCCGGCCAAAGAAGGAGAGGCCGAGAGGGCTACTACTTTTTTGGCCGGTGGATCACGGGAGGGACTTGCTTGATGGCTCGCCTCGCTTAGATCTGACACTGGTTAAAGGAGTTGACTCGGGTTAACTCGGTGAAGAAACTGGCTTGTAGGACATGTGTGGTTTGAGTTCTTTGTAGTGAACATTTTCTTCTGAAATTACTTAACGCTTGAAGTTAGCTCAATTAGTAGATGAGTCTGTATCTTGAAATACGGTCTTTCCACAAGTCAAGGAAAGATCAAGGTTTAAAGTGTAAATTAGAAGAAATGAAGATAAAATTTTTGGGTTTCATGAATCGGGTTATAAACTTTATAACTACCACATGTTGCATAATAAAATTTTAATATTGCAACTAAAACCTCTTACCATTTATTATTCTAATTAAACACATCTTTTCATAAGATTATGGAAAGATCGTCTTTTCCAAGATTTTGCCATCGGCTGGAAAAATATCGTTGAGCTAAAATTTAATGTGGAAATGGGCTGTATTAAAATTTATTGTCAAAAATATTTATTTTCAGAAGAATTCAAGATGGGTAATTTAGAAAGAAAAAACTATATAAATTCTCTTCCTAAAATTTGTATTTAAAACACGGTCCCCAGCATCTAGGCCCTAGGGAGGAGAGCGCGCCTCCTTCGTTACCATGTTCGAGGTTCTCCTGTGCCCTAATCATAAAAATTGAGAAATTGCAATAAAATATGCTAAATATAAAAGAGTCCGTCTTGTAAAAAATAGTTTTCATAAGTTATGAAAAAACAAAGATTTAAAGTTTAGATTAGAAGAATTCAAGATCAAATTTTCGAGTTGCATTAACCGAGTTATAAACTTATACTTCCTTCGTCCCACCAGTTTTGACCTATTTTTTGGTCAACTTTCTCAAACCATGTTTGACCATCAATAATGTTAATTACGGATATTAATGTTACATTAAAATTTGATATTTTGAAACTACGTAAACATAGGAGTCTAACAGTATTTCAAATGATGATATTAGAATCCATATAGTAATTGAAATTTATGGTCAACATGGACTGAGAAAGTTGATAAAAAAATAGGCCAAAACTGGTGGGACGGAGGGAGTAACTACTACACGTATTCATAATAATTTTTTAGTATTGCAACTAAAACTTTCTATTTTTTTATAATTCTAATTCATCCCAATCTTTTTATATACATATGAAACTGTGATTTTCCCCAAAACTTTGTATATATAAAAAATTAAAGTATTTAATAAGATAGGGAAATAAAGTTTGAGAATGCCCCAATATTTTCTTTATTCGGTATCATCAATTGTGCATTGGGTTTGATGTATAATAAATTTCCTCAAGCTTTACAAGATCATGCTTCCTAATTTGTAGTAAACTTCAATGTAGAAAACAGTTGACCTATAACTACTTATCCATTAAACAAAAACTTATTAATCAAGATTCAAGATTCAAGATTCTATCTCAGACGTGATTAATTAAATTAAATGACAGAAATGGAGAACAAATTCATAAAATTAAAAAAGGAAATCCAGAAACTCTAGAAAGAGGTTGAATAACCACTAGATATAAATGTAGGCAACACTGAATTGGTGTGATATATAATATCATCACACTGGTCACACGTTTATAAATTACACTTTATAAATTAAGAGATAATTATCTTAGAAAAGATAAGTTTTTGATAAATTTATGGAATAATTACTGTATTGTTTTCTTACTTAAATATTGTACTCCCCAAATCCACTAATAACGGCTTTCTTCGACCACGAATTTTTTCATGGCTAAGTTTGATCATCGATAAATTCTTTTATATACAATAACTGATATTATGATGACTTTGAATTTTTCGTAACGTGTAATCTCTATGCAGTAAAATTTTATAGTCCATTATCGCACGCAGCTAAAATTATACTCCTTCTGTTTCTCTATTATTGATACACTTTCATTTTTGGATTGTTTATTTTATATTGGCACACTTTCCATTTTTGGGAATATTCTTTCAATTTCATCCACTCATTCTACTTTTTACATTGTACGTTCAATTTATGGTGTCACTTATAGAGAAACGGAGGGAGCAGTTGACGAACATGTTTTATTTTATTTTTAAAAAAATGGCCATTATTATTGAACTACAGGGAGTATCTTTTTAACTTGAAGTACAAGAAATCTCTGTTTCAATAACTTGCTGGTACAAGAAATGGCCATTGTTAGTGAATAGTATCTCCATAATTTGAAAACCAGAGTTGTTCAAGAAATCTTTCTGTTTCAAACTTCCTTCAAATCCAAAGTACAAACATATTTGTAATCCTTATTCTCTCAGAAATTTAGTTTTCGATTAGTGCACTATACTAACACTGGCAATGCTCTTCCACCGATGAAGATATGGAGGAGATGATAGAGGTAGATTCTGAAGAGCAAGTGAAGCTTGTTGATCCTCAGAATAAGCAGAGCTCGAAGAGTCCACCTCAATCTCATCAATGGCGATTGAAGTCGGTCAAAATGCTCGTGATTTCGGTGGTTTGTTTGATGGGCTCTGTTCTGGTTCTAGTACTGCTGTTCACGAAGATGTATTCTAACCAGTCGTGGAATGGCCTCGATTTCAGACCTTTCGAACAAGGTACTTTCTGTCTTTCCTCGTACCAAAACAACTAAGCGTGAGTTCTTCCCACTCGTTGCATAGTATGATTTCTGCTTGATTTGGTTCTGTTTTTCAATTTTCACTGGTTTTTCTCTCGGCTTTCCAGATGTAGATTCAAATTACACCTGGCCACCGGAGAAGCAACAGGAAAAACTTCTCGGCGGCCTTCTTACAGAAGGATTAGATGAGAAATCGTGTAGGAGTAGATACATGACAGCATTGTACCGAAAAGGGCTGAAACATCTCCCATCTTCGCGCCTTATCGCGAAAATCAGAGCCTACGAAGCCCTGCACAAAAGATGCGGACCAAACACGGAACCCTACAAGAAAAGCCTCGAGCATTTCAACTCCGGGAGCTTCAAGTTCAACGCTTCATCTGATCCCGGGGAGTGTAAGTACATCATCTGGCTCACGAGAGCCGGATTAGGGAACCGAATGATCACATTGGCTTCTACTTTCTTATATGGTCTGTTGACGGATAGAGTCCTACTCGTTGATCTTGATGCGCATTTTCCTGATCTTTTCTGCGAGCCATTTCCCGAGGCTTCTTGGTTGGTTCCGGATGATTTTCCCATCATCGATGAGTTTAGAGGATTTGACAGGAAATCGCGAAAGAGTTTTGGGAATATGCTGAGGAGGAATGTGTTTGGAAACTCGAGATCATCCCTGGTTCCGCCGTATATTTACCTGCACCTTGTCAGTGACTATGGTGATGATGACAAGCACTTCTTCTGTGACAGAGAGCAGAGTTTTCTTCAACAAGTGCCTTGGTTGCTTGTCAGATCGGATTTGTATTTCGTGCCATCGCTTTTTCTGATGCCATCTTTTCAGCAAGAACTGGATGAGCTTTTCCCGGAGAAAGACACTGTTTTTCATTTCTTGGGGAGGTATCTTTTCCATCCGGCGAACCCTGTTTGGACCGCGATCAGCAGGTATTATAATGCTTCTTTTTTGGGAAATTTTCCCTATTCTTCCTCGTCCCATATGTTTGACAGATGAGTCATTTTAGCCATTTTCACACGCAGTATCTGTCAAAATGACTCAAATGGCTCATCCGTCAAACATGTTCCATACCTTTGGTAGATAAGCCATTTTAGTCGTTTTGACCTGCAACATCTGTCAAACATATGGGATGATAGGTCTAAACCGGCAAATGTAGGGGCTGGAAATGCGACTTTTTCCTTTCCTTTCCTCTTCGCTCGATGTCTTGAACTCATGATCTATTTAGAATAAGAAAAATGTCTCATCATTTAATCGGGATTTCTTCGTCATCCAGGTATTACAAGTCTTATCTAGCAGAAGCAGATGAAAGGATAGGAATCCAGATAAGAGTATTGGACACAGGCAAAGCTCCATTTAAGCAAATGATGAATCAGATCCTAGGCTGTGTGTATAAGGAGAATCTCTTACCTCAAATCAATGAAACTTCTTCGGAAGAACTTAACCTCAACCTCAACACATCTGCAAAACCTAAGACCAAAGCTGTCCTGATGACATCCCTAACCCCTGATTACTTCGAGGCCTTTCGTGACATGTACCGCGAGCACCCCACTGTGACAGGGGAGATTGTCGACGTGTACCAGCCGAGTCACGAGGAGCGTCAGTACAGTAGATATGAGCTGCACAACATGAAAGCATGGGCAGAAATATACCTCTTGAGTTTGACTGATAAGCTGGTGACCACCTCCAAGTCCACTTTCGGTTATGTTGCTCAGAGCCTCGGGGATATGAAGCCGTGGATGCTTTACAAGCCGGAGGACTACACGGGCTCGGATCCTGCCTGTCAGCGTGGCGTGTCCATGGAGCCTTGCTTCCAGGCACCGCCATATCTAGACTGCAAGAGCAAAGGGTGGATCGACACAAGTAAAGTGGTTCCATATATCAGCCATTGTGAGGATATGCATAGGGCTTGGGGTCTTAAACTTTTTGGCAGAGATGGATCTCCATGATCATCCTTCATTCCACTTCTGTACATTGTATATGCATAAACTTTGCATCTCGCAAATGCGAGATAACACGAGATATTCAACATATACTGAGAGGCTCTTGAGAGATCCACACAAAAATTTCAGATTACTGAAATCTAGATGTAAATATAATGTAATTCTTTAAAATTTACATCGTTTTATTCGAAGGTGTTATCTGACTACACTCAAGTCCTGTTTCTTGAAATCTAAACACTTACATTAGAAAAGAGAAGAAAAAAGAGAAATTGTTTCTTAACCTAACTTCTTAGGTATTTTAGCACTATGGTCTTTCCTAGTTAGATTAAAGATATAAAATAGTACAACAACATTATATCCAATATGCATGTTAACAGCCTCAGTTTATGTGCACAGAACCTGAATTAGTGCACAAGAAACCATACCCTTTTCCACACATTTAAGCTTAATTCTTTCCAAGAAGTTGACTCTTATTAACCCACTAAACCATTTCAAGAACAACAGGATCATGAAAAAACTGGTTGAGATGATGAGGTTTGAGAAGGGCAGGGGTTCTACTCGGGATCGAACCAAGTCCAAGGGGACCATTTCGAAGCCTGAAAAGTCTAAATGTGGCGTGAAGAATCTAACTAAAGCAGTGTTGGTTTTGGTTGTCTGTTCATTGAGTTATGGTCTGTTTTCAGCTAAGAAGAATTCAGGATCATCCCCCTGATAAGGGCATTTGGGCTGGTCTACATGACTTCCAGTTTTTCAAGAAAGGTAATTCTAAACTTTATTAACCCTATATGCTAGTAAACATAACGAATCAAAATGTATGCTTTTCTGTTTAGATAGTTGAGCAACTATATATGAACATGATAGCAAAAACAGTAGCTTAGAGAACCGATCAAACAGGTAGAGGAAAGGACTATAATGACTTGGAATGAAACTGTAAATAAAGAACTTTTATTTTTAAACCTAAACGTACCATATGTCTCAGTCGTCTCAATGATGATCTATATATTGATGGACTTTCCATTCATTTTGTTTATGCCCGATGGCCAGCTTCCGAAAGATAAGCTTCTTGGCGGCCTTCTCGCTGAAGGATTTGATGAAAAATCATGTCTTAGCAGATATCAATCAGTCCTGTATCATAAGAAACAAATCAGGCAACCTTCTCCCCATCTCATTTCCAGGTTAAGAAACTACGAAGCCCTGCATAAAAGATGTGGGCCACACACAGAATCCTATAATAGAACCCTGGAGGTTCTGAAATCAGACCAATACAATGGAACAGGAGATTGTAAGTA
>JAULKM010000010.1:1109330-1129434 GCA_032355605.1 Rubia tinctorum
TAAATTTATTCTATTACATCGTGTATAATTCTCATATATAAATATAATAAAATTGTATTAATTATTAAAATGATAAATTATACTATATTAATTATTTTTGTTCATATATCCGTGCATCGGCACGGGTATTATCTCGTATACAAATACAACCCAATATAATTGAGAAAATGCAGATATAATCTTAACTACTTAACGTAAGTGCAAATATAACCTTCTAGTGATATTTCCTGCGTTGACTTGAGTTTCCGGCAGTTGGGCTTATCTGAAATGATAAAAAAGTCCTTGGATCAAATGTTGAATCTGAATGGACAATTTTGTCCATCGTTGCCACTCCACTTCCCGCCGCCTCCTCCTCTGCCATAGCCTCCCACCACCGCCTCCTCTGCCCTACCCTCCCTCTGTCGCCGCCTCTGCCCTACCCTCCCGCCGCCTCCTCCTCCTCTACCCTATCCCACTTAGCCCACTTGAGCAAATATTTTCCTAGGTAAAGGTATGACGCCTCTCAATCCCGGCGCCCAAATCCCCAGCTCCACAACCACCCAAAATCTCCAGCTCCGGCGATGCCGATGATCCCGGCACAACCACATCCCACTCCTCCACCAAAACCCTAGCCCCATGCCACCTCCGCCACCATCGGCCACCATTTCAAACACTGCTCAGCCAACCGTTGGAAAATCGAGACCGACCAAGCAACCAAGAGAAACGAAGGAGGTTTCAGTGGAAGAAGAGAAAACGAAGAGAAATGCAAAAGGAGAGGAGAATGAGAGATACCCAGAAGGAGAGATGGGGTATAGTAGTAACTTTACTATTTTTCATTTTTTATAAAAAAAATATAGGAGTAAGATCAACTTTTCATCTAATTCCAGCCTCAAACTGCCAAAAGGTTATATTTGCACATAAACTAATTATTTAGGGTTATATTTGCACTTTCAATTATCACAGGGTTATATATGCACTTTCATGAATTATGTAGGGTTATATATGCACTTAGCTGAGGCTCTAATGTTTAAGATAACATAACAAGCAAAATCATATCCTTGTCTTCCAAAAATAAAACAATGTACCATGTATTTTCTTGAGTTAAGTGCTAAATAAACCTGATTTTATGTTAAAAGTGTCAATGTAACCCTACAATCTCATAAAGTGCCAAAATAATCCTTGAATCAGTTGACTTTTTAGTCAACCGTTTGATGGCTTGATTTTGTTGAAAAGACCATTTTGCCCTTGTCCAAAAAAAATTTGGCAATCGGAAGCAGCGGGAGCGAGTGGTTACTGTAGGTTTCTTCGATTGGGAGTGAGTTCCTCTAGGGTTCTTCAGTTTTCTACGTCTTTTTAAATCGGGAGCGAGTGGGTGGCGGGGAGATTTTGTGGTAGAGGGGGTGGCGAGCAGGGGCTAGGGTTCCTCCTTGCAGCGAAGAAAGTGGTAAGCTAGGGTTTCTCCTTACGCAGAAGGGTGGCGAGCGGCGTTTCCTCTAGTGGGCGGCGGAGGTGAGAGAAGGGGAGAAGGATGAGAAGACTAGGAGAGGTGGTGGAGTGGTGGCGAGTTGCTAGGGATGTCGGGGCTAGGGCAGAGGAGTCGAGAAGGCGACAACAAGAGGGGAAGGGTGGTGAAAGGGTGGTGAAATTTCTGCCATTAGCAGAGATATCCAGCAGTGGAGCAGGAGGTTTCCGACAGCGGTGGTGGCGGCTTCTGGCAGCGGAGTAGCAGCAGTAAAGAAGAAGAAGATCAAGGGTATCTTAGGTATCAATTTTTTAAAACTTTTTAGTTAAGGGTATTTCCGTCATTTCATTTCTTGTCATTATCGAAATTTCATGGGTCAACGTCGGAATTGGGGAGTTAGGCTATATCACATAAGTTTTTTTTGAAAGTGAGGGTTAGATTGACACATCTAATAATTAGTTATTGTTAAATTGACACTTTCTCTTATTGCAGGGTTGTATTGACACTTTTAGTTTAAAATTAGGGTTATAAATGTATTTTTTTCTTTCTTGAAAAAAAAGGAAAAAACATACTCCCTTTATCCCTTTTATAATGAGCAAGACCTATTGATTCGTCTATCACAAAATGTGAACAGCTATTTCACGCCATGTGTTTTACTACCTAAAACCGTATATTTATATTTAATTAAATATTTTGTGCATTTAATGTTATTTAAAATTTAAATTCAATTAAATCAGTTTCTAATTTACCCTTATAGCCATTTTGACCATCAATTGGTAGTGGCAATTTTTTTCCTGGCCGACTCCCTGTTGGGAAACCCACTCACATACCAGTCGGATTTTCCACGATTTTCCAACGAAGCACTCTTAGACGCTCACGAACCCTAGTTGGCTAGTCCCTTGCCTAGGGAAAGTTTGAACCATATTTCTATTGTGATGAATATGAGCGCAATATATTTTTTGATCTCTCTCGAAAAACGTCATTGGCGACCACTCGCAAGTTGAAAGTTGTCAAGTGGGGATATTGAAGTCATTTTGATTTTCCCGGCAGTTGAAAGTTGTGACGCCGACAGTTATCGCGGAAAGGGGGAAGTAGGGTTGGGCTTTTTCAATATTTTAAAACTAAAATTTAGTATTATATGTTAAGGTATAAAATAGTAAAATACAGAACGTTATTTAGCTACACCCAAAAGAAAAGTATACTCCCTTAATCTCTATGTTTGTCTTATTATTATGGGAGGTGTTCTTATTTCAATGTTATTTTTCTCTTCTTTTTTGCAAGAAAAAAATACCCTGAAAAATAATTAAAGAACTCTCAAAATACAAGTGTTATGTGGTGGCTAGTGTATGATAAATGAGTCCGTGACTAAAATTTCCATGATTTTGGACAACAATTGGCGGACACGTGAGCTCATATCCACTCACATTTACTCTGTTATTTTATTTTATTTTATTTTATTTTATTTTATTTTTTCCCACTCTTTTTTTTCGTGGTAAAACATACTGATGAGTCATTGTTAATATAAAAAAAAAACTGGTTTTATTAAAATGGTGTGTTATATTTCACGAGATGACATCTCAAGTTCATCATTTTCATGAAAAATCAGTTTCTTTAAATATATGCATAGGCAGATGTACAAGAGATCCAATCAAAAGTGATCAAAGATTAGTTTTAAGTAAATGTTTGTGATATCATGCACTATATCAGGTGAATCTCTACAGCCTGTGGAATTGTAATACGAAGTTCAATTTTTATTTTTTCTATATCACCAAAAAAAAAAGGATAACTTATAACTTCACTTACAGTTATCCTAACCTTGACCAGCTGAAGGTCTGTAACCTTACAGCAAAACCTACTTGTCAGAATCTGAGTCGGAAAATTCCACTTGAGTAGCGTCTGTCGGCTCCACAACCGCCATGGGAGGAGGGAAGAGGCTGTTACGAGGTTGAGTACTCCGCTTTGGTCTAACCCTTTCCTGTAAGGAAGAAGTTCATAAGAAGTAGAGCGAGTGAAGGGCAGAAAAAGTTCATGCAACAAGGGATAGTGATGAATGTAGATGAATCGAGCAAAACTCAAAAATTGATTAACTGAACTGCAGATAACCTCGGGAGAGCAGGGACTAAATAGGCAATGAATCATTAGTATCACTTTACCTTATCATCGGATTGATTTGATGAGTTTGGCTCATCTTTTCGAGTTGGTTGACTCCTCTGCAGCCAGGTTCGACCAAACAACATTACTGCTGCTAGTAGCAATACTGGTCCGATTCTAGGATCAGAGAAGTTGTCATGCAGGCTATCTATGAAGTCGGTGATCCTCAGCTTTATTCCCTTGCTTGAGGAAACAATCGGGCTGGCTGACCATATGGAATCCACGTCCTCTGGAACTAGCTCGGGACTTTTTGTTTTCTGGTAGAATAACGAGATACTTTAGCATTAAAAAGTTGTCGCGGGAAAATCCAAATAATACTTTAATGAGCATATCCGGGCAAAATTTTGTAAAGCGTAGCATCTCTGAAATGACTTACAAAAGATGGGAGGTTTCTCGAGTCTCCGTCTTCAATTATCTTCGAAATCCAACTGATGATCTGCCAAAAGAACACCAACTAATTGATTTAACAGAAAGAAAAAAGAACATCATGGATTTCTGCAGTATTGAGATTATCAAAGTGTTATACTATGAGATTCTGAATGTATGGAAAAATTCGAACCTCAGAAGTTTCATCCGAGCCCTTGTACTTGGCCACTAATTGGGACGCGGGATCTGGCTCTTCATGACTCAATGCTTCAAACACGTTTCTAGGCTTTTTTGGAGGTTCAATTACATCTTCAGTCTCATTTCTCTCAAACCGAACAATAAGTATTTGCGGTACATCTGTGACAGCTTTTCTCGGCCCACAAGTTTCATAGCTGTCTTCTGAATTAACGCAGAAGGAGCAATATTTCTGCAAAGATGAGATCAGTTTAGAAGAACATTGACTAACCTAGTAAGAAGTATGGACAGTAAGACGAAAGAAAAATAAGAAAGAAACACATCCTTGCATATGCATGAGCAGTAACAGATATACTAATAAGAGGTTAGGAGAGAGGGAACTAACTTGCTGTGCCTCCCCATCGAGCCAGGTCAATGACAACCGCTTCTGCTCCATGGCATGTTTTGCAGGCGCAAGCGCTGGATTTTGATCAACAGCCACCTCTTGGTTGTTGGTAAGAATTTCTTGGACCCTACGCATGGTCTTTGAACATTCATAAATACACAATTTGCCGATATATATAAAAAACAAGATAAAAGAGCGTGGTGTTTTCAGTATGAGGACTTTCTTTTGAGGTAGCTACAAAAAAAGTTCATTTACTTTGGACACGGACTGGTGAAAAAATGGCCATTTACAATCTAGAAGTTTATCAAATAGCGAGATATGAGAAAAAGAGGCTTACTTCACGCATTGCATTCAGTTCCTGGCTCAGCCTTCCTGCTAAAATGACACAGTACCAGACATTAGCGCCACTCCCGGCACGTGAGAAACCTCGAGCATCACAACCCAACTCTGTTGCAGTTACACTCCTTAATTGCGGAAGCACTGCAAGCACAAATTCAAAAGCAAACCAAGCTCAGGAAATAGTTTGACAACTCGGAATGATTTCGGAATTTGATATGTTGGTGTGACAAAATTGAATAGGCACATAATTATACACAGTTGAAAAGAGAAATTCACCATAGTGTTTGTTTTTTTCCATCATATCCAGAAACATTGAATTGTTGATAGAACCTGTAGGATAAAGCATTAGAAAGGCTTGTCCTTTGAAAAATACCCATTCAAACTGAATTCAGCCAAAAAAAGAAGAAGAAGAAGAAAACAAAATACCATGGTATACGACAGGTTTGACACCGGGATCTTTCAAGAAAACAACTGCAGGTGCAGATTCAACGCCAAGCCTGTAAAGAACACAGAATTAGTCGCATGTTATGATGCACTAAATCATGTCAAATCAAACCAAACATTCACATCTATACGAAAGACTAATTTTTGTCAATTTATTTGTGACAAGTATTCAACTTTAAAAGGCAGGGGGGTTTGTTTACTTAAGGAAATGACTCGTGTTGGCTACAGAAGCAAAAGTATCAAATACAATCTTCAACAACAAAAGGCTATACTAGTTTACAAGCATAATGTGCCAGACGGATTGCTCAGTGCTTATGACCAACTTCCTTAAGAGCAAGAAACCAGGACTATCAGTGTAAGGAGTTTTCCAAGTTCAATTTCAACCTATTTTAGTACTTCCTCCGTCACACGAGACGGAGGGAGTAATTACAATTGACACCATTGAGGGTAAAAAACACAGGATTGTTACAAACTTGCACTTACAAATAGGCTCGTCGGGTGTTGAAACTAATGCACTATCATGAACAATTTCAGCTGGGACTGAAGAATCAGTAAAGGGAAGAATGTAATCTATTAAGTTTTAAAGTGAGATTAACATAAGATGGTTAGCAAGAAATCTCTAGTCTCAAATACAAAGAACAAATCCCAGCACAATTAATCATGGAGTACCTTCAAAATCAGTAAGCTGATTATGCAGTACTATTTACCATATAGTAAAAATAAAAGGCAACAGCCCCTCTGACGCTTTCAGGCAAAAAATGCAAAGCAAAGTAGGAGGAGTGAAACGTTCACAATCAGAGAGTGCATGAAGGAAAAAAACATTAAAACATACATATTCCACCACACAGAAGAATCAACCTCATCCCATCGTATAAATGCAAAAGCAGCATAAGTGCCGTAATTTTTAGCAGCTTGACGGATGATTGGAGAAGCCCGCTCTCCGGTTCTGGAGAAAAAGATGACTTTCACCTATCAGTCATGCGAAGAAACAGATTATCAGGCATTGGACGATTTAAGTATCATCAAAAAGTAGATGTCAAGAAGATAACGTCAAAGACGCAAAAGTTTAACATGGTCTGCAGAGATTTTACACAAAGTGATCTAGTAATTCACTATAGAAGCTATCCACCAGTTTTCAACCAAAAGAAAGCATTTTAAAATAAGTTCAAAAAACGAAAATTAACAAAGAACGAGCAAATCAACAAAAAATTAACAATAAGCAAATCATGAAAAATTGAATTTTCCAGATAACAGGAAAAAAATTTACCTTGTGAGGCTTCACTTTAGCCAAAAAGTTTTGTACCTGAAATTGGTAAAAAGGGGGGCAGGAGAGAAGTCATATCAAAACAAATTTTGGACGGGATATAAAAATATCTTAGAAACATGTTCATTGTCAACTACAGGAATATAAAAATAATGAAGTAACACACGATTGTAAACCATTCAGTGACATTTGTTTGCCATCTACTTCATGGCTCAACAAAATCAATAAATTCACCATCTTTCTCTAATAACCCAGGTAATAAACCTGGACACTATTTATTTAAATGGTAGCTCCTTGTTTATACCTAGCAAAACAAACTTGGACACTATTTTGTGGTCCCATTACAGCTCCAGAACCATTCCATATCTATAACAAGAACAATAACATAATAAAGAGGAATGGGCTCCTTGGATATAACATAATTTCTCAGATGAACCTAATAACAATGATAACCATGAATTCAAGGTTTTAAATAAAGAATAGACATCATTACCAGAATTTACCAAGGCAGTAAAGTTGAGATGACAAATAGGCAAGCATGCAAAATCAATTGTTCAAATTAGCTTATTATGTTATAAAGCATTCATCAGTACAATGTACTGCAATTAAAAGTCAAAAAGAAAATTCTTGAAGAATAAAGTAAAATGACGGAATGAACTCAGAAGCCAATATGGTATATTGATTAAAGAAACCTGATTACCATTGACTCCTTTGAATAGTACAAAATTCGTGGCAAGCCTAGGATGGTTGTGGCAAACCAATCAGTAATTGCATCAACGGAAAGGTCCCCTTTGTATCTGTCAAGCAAGTAGATTACACACTGAATATTTCCCAATGTACAGAAAGCACTTGGGTGCAGACAAATAATGGAACTTCCCGTTAACTGACTCTAGAAAAGAAAACACAGCCTCCCAAAAGCTTAGAAAAGGAAAAATGTCAGATTTCTGTAAAGCTCGGGGAGCAGTTCAAGAATCAGAGAACTCGCCTATGAAGACAACTGGGACTACTGCAACCAGGGGGGAAAGCCAGAAGTGCGGGAACTCCTGTATGATATTAATACAAGTCAAAAAAGTATCCTGAAAAGAATGAAGAAAATCTCCGCTGTACGGGATCACAATATTGATTAATTATGATCATTGTGCTCTACGAGAAAATATGTTATACATCATATCATCTCCTAATATTTTCTAACCAAATCTTGTAAGTCTTTCCCTTTTGTCATTTAATTTCAGTTAGTAACCTTTGTATTATCTTCACACTATATGCTGCATTAAAGGTCTCCTTCATACATGACCAGAACTATCCTATGTATATTTCTCAATTATCATTTATTGATGCTACCCCCCACATTCTTTCTAATGCATTACCTAAGAAGAAGATACTCAATTAAGAGCGATAAAAGTAGAGTAAGGTTCATTATCGTGTTTGAAGTTTTTCAAAGGAACATCCCTATGCATGTCATTCTCAGGCAGTACTATGGATAACTTCCTATTTATAAAAGTAGTGAGAGATCTTCATAGTAAGGTAGAATACGGGACCAGTATCATATTGCAGTATATAAAAGTTTTCAGCAGGAAACTAATAATTTAATGGACATTACTAATAAGTCTGCAGTGTGAATACAGAGTATTATTTTTTAAAAGGCTCATGGAAAAGCGACACGTACTCACCATTTCTGAAGAAAGGTTGTCCATTAGATTTCTTCTCTGCTAAGTGTTTAACAAGATGAAGGTCGCCAAGTTCAACCATTCCCGTGTTTGCAACCCCATCAAAGTAAGTAACTGAATGGTATAAGAACAAAGGCTGTGACTTTACAATCAGACTGTAATACACAACATGTATACAAAAAAGAAAAGTAATAACTAGAAAAACAAAAAAATGTTATAACCTACCAATTCTTTTCCACCTATCAGAAAAGTTAGCGCATCGGTTGCTCCCAATTGAATAGACCTGGTGTTTCAATATAATGCAAAAATAGTCAAGCATCGCTACAATCTGTGAAATCCTCGTGTATAATTCTCTATACAAGAGAATTTTACGTTGCAAAATAGTGTACGTCACTAGAAAGTATAATTTCCTCTAGCAGAAAAAATAAAAACACAAAAATCTTATGTATCACCTCCTTCCCAATGCATCACAAACTAATATATTTACCTAAATACCGAGATAAAAAATTAATAAAACTAGATAAAAATCCGACCTGTCTCATGAGCATGAGAGAGAGACTACTTGGTCTAATTTACCATTAAGGAAATACACACACACATAATCAAACCACAACACAACCAATAAGGAGCAAAATGTTTATGTTGCCAAGAGGCTTGGCAGAGAAAATAATTTTGATCACTGAAGTCTACTTAATCAAAGAAAGGTAGCAAACAGCAGACATCCAAAATGTTATCATTGTCTAGACACAAGGTATAACTGCTAGCAAACAACTTAGTTCTTTTCCTCCTCCAAAATAATGTGTCTATTGAAAGTTTAGTAAGATTGTTTCTAACAGCCACTGCACTAAAAAAATGTTAGGAAGAAATACCTGAATGAGCAGTGCTTTGTTGTCTTTGAAATGGGAGAGAAAGTTCTCAGAGGTAATGAAACCAAAAGAATGTTCAGCCGAATCTTTGATTGAAATAAAATAGAAGAAACTCTATCAATATTTGAAAGTTGCAATGAAGTGCCTTTATTCAGAAATTGAAGAGAAAAAATTCTACACGCATGAGAATAATATCACTAACCAAAAATATTAGCCTCCATCAATGCACCACTAATTCCAGAGAGACTAGCATCAGCATATTGCTCCTTTGCCTTCTCAATCACATGCTACAAAATGCAACACCAGCACAGAAATAAAACATTGCAAAGAGATACATTAAGACCAAAGTCCGGTTCTTTTTTACTTGACTCTAGTTCAGCCTTTCTATCACTAGTAATAAATTATAAATAGCTTAGTTCAGTCTAAAAAAGAACAAGACTTGAATAGATGTATCCTGTCAATTTAGAAGTATAAAGCAAGAGCCAAAAACTCACGGATTGCTCATCAATCTCAAAAATGTCATAATCTCGCTTCCATATTTCATTCGTCAACAGCTCAAATGCATACCGAGCCTGCAAAAAAATCATAAAGAGCACAGATTGCAAAAGGAAATAAGAAATAACCCAAAAAAAACATACAACCAAAATTGCATCTTAAGAGCATAGGTTAGTGATGATATTGGAACAATAAGCAACGAGCATCCAAATCACCTTGATTGCATCGACCACTGGAGTACCTGAAGAACCCGAGTCCCTGTGTAGTGTAAAGAATAAAAATCACACACATCATTCATTCATTAACTCAAAACAGCAACAGTGGAGAGTACCCGCTCGGCTTTTTTCGTGTCAAAATTTTACCTTTGATTAATACGTATATATTATCATGTAAAATCAAATTATATTTGTCACCAGAACATACAAATGTATATTTTTAAAACACCTATACACACAAAACTAAGATATTAACAGTTAAACACTAAAACAAGCATCCCGGTTTCGAATGTATATGTTCAAAATATCTATTTACACGAAACTAAGGTATTAACGTCAAACAAGTGTTTGCAGAAACAGTGAAAAAGTTTGTTCTGAAATTATTACTGCTGCGAAACAAGCTTCTCGTAAGCCTCGGCAACTGCTTCACTGGAAGCATACTTCTGCACTCCCAAAACTGCATTTATACAAAAACGACGAAAATCCACATGAGTTCAAAACGGCGTCGTAATAGTTCATAATTGAGCGAATTGATCATCCAAATTACCGTCGTAGTGAGAAGGGGGGAAAGTGCGAGGAGTGACGACGAGTTGGAAGAAGAGCGCGGCGGAGAACAGTAGCAGAGGAACGGCGTACGCTTTCAGAACCGAAACGGCCGGCGGCGAGGTCGCCGGAGAACTCGCCGGCGCCGGCCGTGCAGGCCTCGATGTTGACTCCATATTTGACTCTCTGTTTTCTCAGTCGTTTGTGTTTGGAATTCGGTTTAGTTGGGACAGGAATTTACAGTGACCGTAAAGTGTACGAATACGAGTACAGCTCTAATTCGTATCTACGTATTCTTGTTCATGGGTCGTGTGAGTTTGAAGGCCCAATGCTAAAAGGCCGTTTAGAATTTTTGGGCCGATTTTCTCCTAAGATATGTTGTAAATTGCTAAATTAGTCTACCTTATGGAATATACCTCTCCTAGTCATGCGAAGTACGAAGTAAAGATAGCATCTCGGGTCTAGCGAACCAAGTAAAAGACTAGTCATTGGAGAAAAAAAGGGAATCTCGCTAAGAGAAGCACTTCGCTTATAGTGAGCCATCCTGAGCGAACCTAGAAGATGGAATGATTCTCACCTACAGGCTTTAACCATGCCACTAAAACCATGATGTAAGAACATGGTCCATGATCTGCAAGGATTTCGGAATACATCAGTTGTAAATAGGTTATCAGAGCAGCAAGATACGCAATAGCAATTTTTTGGAAATTACTCACATATCAAATACATACTAACTTAGGCATTAAGAGGGAGTTCGGGGGAACTACTCGAGATCTTATTCTGTAGGTGTCTTGAAGCTTGCATAGAACACTGAACCGATTCCAGATTTTATTGTTATCCAGAATAAATCCCTCACATCGCCTTACGTCATGTATCTGTACATTTTTTTTATTCCTTTTGTATTTTTATATTTTAAAAATAGTGGTGGCGGTCATGCGGCGGCAGTGGTGGCGGTGGTCCGACGACGGTGGTGGTGGCAGTGACCCGAGGGACAATAGTGGTGGACGCTCGCACAACACATCGGGCGCTAGAGCTAGTACATTGAGTGTTAGTGAGCGACCAATTGATGGCGCTTGAGACCACCAACCGCTAGTACTATAGCACCAACATGGTGGATTTTGATCGGTGGTGGATATGGATTTGCGACATGGTAAATTTCTTTCGCCTGGTGGTGGATCTGGATTCGAGGCGTGCTAGGTTCACGAGGCCTTGTGGTGAGAAGGTTGAAGAGTGAGTTGCAAGGAGGGTGGGGTTGCAGGTTGGTGTTGGGTGGGGGATTGCGGAGGAGGTGGTAATTAGTAAGTCTCACATTTTTTTTGTATATAAAAATCGATCTCATTCTAATATTTGATTTCAGACTACAATTATTTTTCTCAAATTGCAATTCAAAACTAAAGTATGGTTCAAACCAGCTTTTAAATTCCACTTGTCAAACAAATCCTATCTTTCAAGATATTGAATATTTCAAACAAAAAAATCATTATTTTGTTTGTCTCAAGTTCTACTTTCATAGTGTTCTTCTATAATGATACTCCAGATCGGTAATCTTATATTATAGGTGAATTGGTTATCCAGTCTAAAAGTTTATATTCAACGTAATTCAAGTTCTACTTTCATAGCGTTCTTCTATAATAATACTCCAGATCGATGATTTTATATTATAGGTGAATTGGTTATCTAGTCTAAAAGTTTATAATCAATGTAATTTTTAAAAAATTGAAAAAGTAATCAGATCGATCCAACCGATAATGTGAAAAAGATGCCTGGTTAGCAATGATAAAAAAAGTCCTATCTATGAAATGCTTGTTCTATTTTGTACCCAATTGGTTGACAAAGCACTTGATCATTCTTTGTATAAAATATAAGTCGGTTCAAATCACAGCATGTCAAAAATAATTCCTATTATGATTTTTTTTTATTAAGTGTACACTAGATAGTGAATCATCTACAGTGTCTGAACTTGGGTATCGCGTACAAACGAGATCGTCTTTTTTATATCCGCTATATATGTTGTAAAATTTATGTTGGTATACATTGCTAGCAAAATGATGATCAAATTAATTAAGTAGTACGCATTATATTTTTTCATTACACATGCATAAAATTTTGTCCACTACTTGATGTTGAGATGGAAATATTACACGCTAACAGATTTCCCCCCTCGGTAGAGAAATAATTCTCTCCTTCTTCATTTCCCCCCCTGAAAAAAGCTAAAGCATTGATAATTTGCTTTGTCGTTTTTAAGAACATGGCAAATATCCATAAGCATCAAATTAATGAAACTGATGAACTTTAATACCTCTAAATAAACAAACATTGGTTAGTGAACTTGTGCTTAATTAGTTAAAGCAAGAAAAATCTTATCTTACCAATTGACAAGAAGCTTAGTCCATGAAATTAATTAACCTTTTGCCTAGAGAAGAAACTCGTGATTAGTTCCGTTTCTTCATTTAAATCATTTTTTTGCCCAATGAGCACGAAGAATATATTTCACTATTTTACTATGAGTCCGTCTCTTGACAGACGGTATTTCCATAAGTTATGAAAAGATCAGGGACTTAGATGCAATTTTATCAGAAAAAGATTTAAAATTGGAATTAAATTCGGGTTATATACTAATCGGATAAATTCACACGTCTGTTTTTAGTTAGAAACATTACAGATTTAAAGTAAAACATTACATATTTAGATTAAAATATATAATTTACAACTAATTTAAATTCGTTAACCTATTTCATCTTTTATAAATTCAAAAAATAAAAGTGTGTCACTATTGATCGAACGGAACAAATATAATATTAATTAATTGTACAATGATGAATAAAAAACGTGTTTAATTTATAGAGGGCGCATTTTTAGCACATACAAAAGTTTGTTGGGCAATATCAATGGTGTTGAATTTAGGTAGGAATTGTGAAACCTAGGAAAGAAGCTGAAATGGGCAATTCTGTTAGGGACACTGCGGAATTCTGACCAATAAAACAACCTTAAACAACTGGGATTATATGTTACAGAGATAAGCTTGACTCTCCATTAATACACTGTCGAGTACCATCCCATATTTGGTCATGTACATTCATCGTTCATGCATTCACATTTTTTATACTTGTAAGACAAAGTTTTATTTTATACGGTCCAACCGTTGGACAGAGTTATATTATAATTGATGTACTAAGTACTAATTAATAGGAAATTTGATATTTATTTTTATTTATTTTAACGAGGTTCCTGTAGTTTAGAAAGAGTTTCAAAATGTATCGTACTGCATAAATAATTTTGGTTGGACCATAGAAGTTATTGAAACGAGATATTTTTTTTCGTAGCAATTTTGTCAGACTTCTCTCTGTAAAATTTACTCCCTCACCCTCTAACACCCTCTAAACCCTAGAACAACTATGGAAGGGGCCGCCGCTGCCGGAAACAGTCCACTCCGACAATCCCCTCTACCCCAATCCCCCCCCATTTCCCCTACCCCAGTTTCCTGTTATCCCGGAATTTGTTTTCTGTCAAATCTACAAAAAAGACCAAACTCGTTTTCTCCGTTTGGACATCCCCAACGACGACGACCAGTGGCAGGCCCGACGACGACCAGTGATGGCACTGAGGCGTGCTTGTGACGGCTCTGAGGTGAAGGTGTCCCTCACCTCGACGAAGGCCCCGACGGAGTCCACGACTGTGCTGGAAACCAGAGCTTGGCGACGGTTTCAGTCAAGACAGGTGGTTCACCAGAGTTTTTCAACTCCACCGGAGTTTCAATGTCCCCGTTAGATATGCCATTCCACCGGCGTCTCTATGGTGGTAGAGACAGGTGGTTTTCTGCGTTGGTTGAATACTCTGGTGGCGACAATGTTCCAGCACTCCACAACCAGAGACGGGCAACCGGCGGCTTATCCTGAGGTGGTGAGAAGGCGGGAGGAACACCCATTTTCTTTGTCAAGTCAATTTGGGTCAACTCAGTTCAACTCGGAGACCAGATCTTTTCAACTCAGACACGAGTCAAAAATGTTTTTGACTCTGTCCGAATGGTCCAACCAACAACCAATGCAGCTAACAACTGATTCTTACTCCGGGGTAGTAAGGTTACGAGGGGTAATTCTCCATTTTTAATTTTTTATCTACTTTTTATTTTGTTTTTCAGGTGGGAGGCTTTTTCATTTTACAGTTTTTAATTATTTTACAGTTTTTCATAATTATTGGGGCAGTGGATCAAATTAGGTCTTCTTTTGCTGGAATATATATTCGCGATTGTTGTCTGTCAACCTTAGGTTTTTTCAGCGGCTCCTTTTGCTTGTTTAAACCTATTTGGCTTCTAAACTGGGCTTGTCTATATGTTGGTACAGGAGAAATTCGAGTCAAGGTAGTTATAACAACTTACCGTTGGCGATGCCGATTATAATTTACAAACTAAATTTGTAGACCGAGTAAGTTGACCTTTATTGATCAGGTTGTGTCGTGTTAGATACTTTCGTACTTTTCCTGAGTTAATTAACATTAACAAAAGATTTTTGGAAACCAAAATGACCGGGGTCATTTCTACTTTCTATAAAGGATTTTAATTTAAGGGAGATGGACCAGATCTTTCACTTCTGGAGCTGTTCACTTTTGTTTTTGCTGCTTTAGATTTAGTAGTATAATGTTTTGGAAATTTGGGAGAAGGTGACTGATATTTGAAATTTGGAAATTTGGGAGAAGGTGATCAGATTCGAGTGGTTCGAGCCGAACTACTAGGATGTGTACGCAGTATTTGACCATTTATCTTAGAATGTACCCCTTTCTGTTAGTATTTGTTTTATACATAAATGCTACAAAATTGTCATTTGATTTATAGCTCATTTATGACTACCCTTTTAGGGAAACCAATGTAAAGCCTCCGTGCAACAAATGCAAGCCTACAGGCAACTCGATGTAAGCATTCGAGCAATGTAAGCCAATTTTTAGCAACATATGATCTTAATGAAAAGGGAAGGACACCCTCCAAATCTCGTCTATGACGGTTTGATTTTTTTTTTAAAATGAAATGAAAATTTTCATTATTGGTATAACCGTTAATCAGTCTGATTGGAGACTTTCTGTACTTGTAAGTTAGATATCGGATATATGTCCTAAATTTAGACATCATATTTTGTTATATGATAGTTTTTATATTTTCATATTCAAACATTTTTTATTATGTATTTAATCTATTCAAAGTTTTGTTTTAAATTATCAAATAGTTGGATGGAATCCTTTTATAATTATGCAACTAAAGGAATGATTTTACGTTTGTTTCATTTATTGCAATAAAATTCCGACAATTTTTAAAAATAGTTCAAAATATACCTCAAAGTACAGACATGACCCTAAAAGTTGTCAGAACGAGTTATTTTTATAATTGGTCTAACCGTTAGACGGTCTAATAAGAAGCTTTTTCATTAATCTATACTGTATAGTGTTTTAATTTTTTAAAAATAAAGTGTTAAAGAAAAAAAACATAGTGTTAAATATAAAAAATGCAGTGATCACTGCTACAAATTAGAACTATCGTAACACTTTCCTTGCAACACTTATTTAAAATCTTACAATACCTTATAAAGTATTACTTATACCTTTGAAAAGCGTACATAAATATTCAAAATTGTTATCTAAATTTTAAAAAGTGTTACGTTAGATCTAATGTAATATCATTGAATTACCTTATTAAATTTCAATTATTTAGTTAAATAAAGAGATGGTCTCCTGTGAAGCATCATAAACTTTAGGCAAGGGCGTTTATGCAATTCTAACTATATTCTAGCTCTAGGGATCTATCTCTAATAATTTTACAGGGACCTATCTCTAATAATTTTACAGGGACCTATGACCAATATTTTTCCAGGGGTTTTTTGTCCATTTTTTCCCATCAATTTTCCCGCCATCTGCGATTTGAAAAAAAATCAAAAAAATATTTTAAAAATGCAGAAAATCAATATGATCATCAAACTGAAAATTATAAACATCCGCTACAACTAGCATCAACGAAAAATCATGAAAATCGACTAAAAATTTGCAGCAAAACTTATATATAAAATCAAATAAAACATTAAATAATATATAAAAATTAAATAAAAAATCAACGAAAAAATTGAAAAAACGTCGACTACAACTAACCAAATATCAACTAAAAATCATAAAAATTATAAAACATTAACAAACTTTAAATCATCATTTTTTTAAAAAAAATTACAAACATTAATCTATATCAACCAAAAGCTAAAAATATCAATTCTTATCAGCTAAACTTCACCCAGAAATGAAAAACGTCAACATAAGAAAAAAACTACAAAAAAATCAAGCTATGTCACCAAAAGAGCTACAAACATCAACTCATATCACCTAAAACTCACCTATAAAATGAAAAACATCAACATGGGAGGAAAAAAAACTAAAAATATGAACAAATTTTTTTCAAAAAATAAAACTACAAATATCAACCTATATCACCCAAAAACCACAAACATCAACTCCTATCACCTAAACCTCACCCAGAAAATGAAAAACATCAATATGAAAAAAAGGACACTACAAACATCAACTCCTATCACTCAAACCTCACCCAAAAAGTAAAAAACATCAACAAAGAAAATAAAAACTACAGCATAACCTATATCATCCAAAAATCTGCAAACATCAACTCATATCACTTAAATTTCACCCAAAAAATCATAAATATCAACTGAAAATCATAAAATATCGACAAGAAGATTAAATAGTCAAATTTTATGGCAATTTCAAAATGTCACTGAAAATCATAAACATCAACTAGAAACAACAAAATATTAACTAAAAATCATGAAATATCAACAAAAAGGTGGTTAAATTGTCAAATTAAATATCAAATTCAAAATGTCTAACCAAAAATTATGAAAATCAAATGCAACTAACAAAAATAAAAAAATCAACATAAAACATCAATTTAAATCTCAATAAAAAATTTGAAAAAAACTAAAGATTTACCTGCGGGCGCATGGCCTTCACGCGCTGTAGTGTTCAGCCAGCCAGTAAACCCGCGCGTGTTAGCACGCGCGTCATCTTCTTTAGTCGAGCGCGTGGATTTCACGCACCGATATAAGCTTCGCTGCTCGTCGGCTTTTCTCCCCACTGCTCGGCGTTGACGGAAGATTGCACTGCTGCTCCTCGCTCCTCGTTGCATTCTTCTCCTCACTGCACTGCACCTCGTCGCAATCATCGGAAAGCTCATCGCAATCATTGAAAAGCTCTTCACAATCTTCAAAAAATGCGGCATCTAGAAGCGGAAAACCTAGCTCCGATGGAATTACGTCCTTCGTTGACGCCATTGGCTTGAGCTTGTCGATCGCAACACCATCGTCGTCGTCATCATCATCGTTGTCGTCGTCGTCGTCTCCGGTCCCTGGAAACGGTGACTGAAAAGCTTAGATCATTTCGGTTGAGGCGGTTGAGAGCCTCACTCCTCAGTTTAATTTTAGTTGATTGTAGAAACGCTGGAGCGGCGGTGGAAAAGAAGATTCGTCAGCGGTCGCCCTAGCTCCGCCGCGACATTGGTGGAAAAAGGAGAAACGCGGTGGCGAAGAGGGGGTGCAGAATCGGGATAGAAGCGGTTACCGATCGTTGATCGGAGGAGTGAAAAAATGAAAAATAAATAAAACTTCTGGGTTTTTATAGTTATTTAATAATTGCACAATAGGTCCCTAAATTTATTAGTATATTCAAAGAAAACCCCATCCCAAAATTAATTTTTTATTAATTGCATAACAGACCCTGCCTAAAGTTTAGACTGGGTAAAACAATACTTTGTGTTAAATAAATTGAACATTCATTTACATCTTCTAGTGATTTGTTTTTCCATATAAACAAACTAGTATTAACCAAGATTAATTTCCATTTGCATTAATGGTTAAAGCACTTCCAAGCCCACTATATTGTATTCTTATTATAATTCCCGTCGATTAGTAATAAAATAATAATTTGTTAATATTGTATATATATCATTAAAAAATGAGCCGTCTCTTGAAAGACGATTTTTTCCATAAGTCATGGAAAAACCAAGGTTTAAAGTGAAAATTAGAAGAAATAAAGATAAAATTTGCGGGTTGCATGAATCGGTTTATAAACTATAACCACTACACGTTGTATAATAAAATTTTAATATTGCAACTAAGACCTTTTACCTTTTATTATTCTAGTTAAACTCCATCTTTTCATAAGTCTATGGAAAGACGGTCTTTCCCAAAACTTTGCCTTCAAAAATACATAAAAATAAATGAATTTAAAGTAAATATTATCAATCACGCATTAAACATTATCAGTAAAATAAAACATTATTGAGAGTAAGAAAAATAATTATCCGAAAAAAATAAAAAGGTTCGATACAAAGAAGTTTGGGGTTGTGACTAATTTTATTTCATGTAAAATCGTATATGTCACTCAAAGCCTTCTTACCCAAAATATATAGAGGAATTATGGGACATGACTATTGACTAACTTCATATTTTTGTTCAAGATTATGTCACGTTTTTCTGCCTTCTTATTCATCCTTTTCTAACCCACTTGCAATTTGTTTAACGTCATTTTCCACATTGTTGAGATTCAAATGTAAAGAATTTGATGTAGTCTATAAGAAAAATCACAATTTTTTATATAAATATTTACTATACAGATATATGATGAACATGATTGACATTTTTTAGATCATTGACATGAAATGAAACTAACCTTACCTACCCAAAATACGCACCTACTAATAAGGAAATGAAACTAGTGTTTCTTTATTCCGAAATAATATTTCAACTATAGTTTTCGCAAAAAAAAAAGAGTATGATCTTCCTAGTTACACTATATATTCTAGAAAGAGAAAATCTTAGAAAATGCGGTCTGCCCACAAATTTGTGAACTGGACAGTTAACTTTTTACGTTAAATGTTGTAAATTTTATATAAAATCTAAATATTATAATTTATAAGTTGAAACAAGTATTATTGGGTATTTGAATATAAAAATTATAAAAATATATAATATAAAAAATTTGTTTATAAAATTAGTATAAATTCAACAAATACATCATATAAATAAAAAAATATAGAGGATTATCCATAAACTTATGATGAATGAGATTACCTGTCACAGAGTCCCAACCCTTTTATATCCTACAACAAAAAATAGTTCTTCAGATAGACAAAAATACTCCGTTAATTGGGTATTGGGACTTCTTTTACAAAAGGCCACAATTAACGCGAATCTCAATAGGTACGTGTTTTAGAGCATGTAATTAATTAGAAACTTTTTAATATTTCTTTAATTGTTCAGTTATCAAATAATCCCAATAAAAATTTCTGAATAACCTCTTTGAGTTATGGAGCAATTAATGTACTTTTTATTTTAAATATTGTATTTTTCAACTTAAACACTATAAGTTTTTATGCAATATATTATACAATTTTCACCTTCAAACACATTTTATTATTACATATTTAACTTGTAATAATAAAATTTTAAATTATAAAATATGACGTTTAAGTTAAAAATATAGTAATTGCTTCATAAGTTTAGAAAATAACGTTTTTCCAAGTGTTAACCTAAAATCTCCATCCCCTTATCTCTCTGGTAATTTTATGAAATTTCAATTATTGGAACAGCATTCGAACTTCAATTATTTTTATACACATTAGATGATATGAATCTCCTTGCGAAGACTCTGGATTGCGGAAAATTGGATCTTTAACCAAATGGGGATCTCGCCC
>JAULKM010000010.1:1146156-1159420 GCA_032355605.1 Rubia tinctorum
ATCTCTATATGTTCGTACGTTTATGGAACACTGGATTTGCAGCAATATGAAGAGCAGATTGACTGTTACAAAACAGTAGCATAGGAGCAAAATGCACAACACCTAAGTCCCGAAGCAAAGACTTAAGCCACAACAAGTAACAACCATAGCACGATATTCCGCTTCAGCAGAAGAATGAGAAATCGTAGGTTGCTTCTTGGTCTTCCATGAAACTGGAGAATCACCAATCATCACAAAGTACCCAGAAAGAGAACGTCGTATAATGGGACATGCAGCCCAATCAGAATCACAATAAGCAGCCATCAATAAGCGCTCAAGAGCATTAATCTCATTAACCATAGCATCACGCCATTTAGCATGCTTCAATGCCTCAGAGTAATTGGTCGGATCTGCACTAGAAATTACTGCACCCAAAAATCTAGAATGTGCACTAGAAAATTTATCGCAATTTACGAAATCGGTTTAATGATAGAGAACACCTGAGGATAGTGACAACTCAGGTGTGATCGTAGTAGTGGGGTTTTTTAGCATCAGTAACAGAACAAACATAATCTTCCAGATAAGTAGGAAGTCGACGATCGCGAACACTCTGTTGGGAAAGAGGCAGCTTGGCCGCAGGAGCCGGCGCCGGCGCCGGAGATAAAATATTCTGCAAGGAAAGCGGCGGAGCAGACACGATCATTGGTCAGGCGGTGATGTCAGGCAGAGGAGACACCGCGTCAGGTGGTGGGGCTAGTGAGGCCGGCGCGTGAGGCGCATCATTATGCAGATCAACCGGAGGCAGGGCAAGCCGGTGATCTGGGTTGGAGGCCTCGCCAGGCGACGAGTAAGCCGGCGATGGTAGAGCGTCCGGCGTCAGCGGTAGTGGTACCAGCAGTGAGGTGGCACCGCCGCTGGTATTCACTGATGGAGCCGATAACAAAGAGTCAGATGGTACAGCATACGGAAATTGGTCTTCATAAAAAACAGCATCCCGACCGTTGAAGAAGGTGCGAGATTCCAAATCATATAGGCGATAGCCTTTCTTTTCTGTGGGATACCCAGGGAAAAGACATCGACAACTTCTTGGAGCAAACTTGTCACAAAATCTAGGAATGTATGAAGCAAAACACAAGCATCAAATTACTCACATAAGCTTATAATTTGGAGTGCATCCATAGAGTAACTCAAATGGTGTGCGTTCATTGAGTTGCTTTATCGGTGTACGACTAATAAAATATGCAGCTGTAAGAACACATTCTCCCCATAAGTCAATTGGCAGATTAGCTTGAAAGCGCAAAGCACGAGCCACATTTAACAAATGACGATGCTTGCGCTCTACACGACCATTCTACTGTGTTGTATGAACCGTAGAAGTCAAAAAAAATAATCCCAAATTCAGCAAAGTATGATCTCAAAGGCAGAAATTATGTACCATTATCAGCATGGACACGACAAATGGAGCGCCCAAACTGATTCTTGATCAAAGCACAAAACTCTATAAATCTAGAAGTTACATTTGACTTAGCCACTAATAAATAAACCTAAACAACTCAGAAATAATCATCAACTATATTTAAAAAATAAAATGCACCACTAGAAGATGGTGAACTACAAGGCCCCCAAACATCACAATGTACTAGTTCAAACAAAGAACTAGCATTTGAAGAAATCAAAGGAAAGCTATGCCTAGTCTATTTTTCTCTATGACACACAGAGCAAGAAATAGAAGTATTATTTGTGCTGAAATCAAGAGAAGGAACGTAAGATAATAACATAGAGGAGGGATGGCCAAGACGTTGATGTTATAAATCAAATGAAGATGCAGAAATTGAAGCAACTGCGGGATATGTGACAGAACGCGCACATCCAGCAGACGAAATCAATAAACCAACCCCCTGCTTTTCACCCACGCCAATCATAGTCCTCATACTGATATTCTGTAAAATGCAATAATTTTTAATAAACAAAGCTAGACATTTTAAGGCGGATAAAAATCTAGAGCATGATGGTAAATGGCATCACAATGTAGGTATGTAAAGCACATGAGTAAGACATGTATCTCCAAAACGTATAGAACAATAATGAGTGGCAGACGACACAGATCCATCAGGCAGTAGAACATTAAGAGAATCGGTAGCAGTAGTAATGTCAGTAAGAAGACCTTTGTCACCAGTTATGTGATATGAGGCTCCCGAGTCGAGAATCCAAGGTAAAGTAGGCATACCTGACCCATGGTCAGAAGGGTAATGTAACTGATTAAATAAACAAAGGGTTGTACTCCATTGGTTGTCAAATAGAGAAGGGTCGAAATCAGATCGGGCAGGAAAGACGAAGGCCGCAGCCGCAAATCCTGGCAGCGAGGTGATGGCGCCGGTGAACGGGGGATAACAAATTTAATTTTAGAGGTAGACATCGAAGCAAATCATAACAGAGTAGCAGCGGTAAATCAAATCAGATCGGCGGCAGGACAATGATGTGGCGCGCGTGGAGGAATCCGGAGACGACGCGTGACATACGATGGTGGCGCGTGGATCACATATGCGGCACGTACGAGGTCAGGAACTGAGATCGGCGACTGCAACGACAACTAGCGATCTGGAAATCATGCAGCAAATCAGCGGCAAATCGGACACATACCGGCAGCGCGTGAATCAACGACTATGGCGCATGTCAGGTCATTGGCAACGTGAGTAACATGCGCGGACGGTGGAAGCTCGGAAACGAAGATGGAAATTTTCTTTAGGATTTCAGGTTTTTAGGTTATGATACCATGTAGAAAATAATGAGAATAATGTGTGTTTGTATTCATGATTTGGGGTACAAAAAACCTATACAAAAATGGAAAAAGAAATATAATATAATCAAATTACAATTATAAGTAATATTTACTATTCCTTAATAATAAAGAACCATTTATCATTTATATCCCTTTCCTCTAGTGCCAATAAAAGTTATGGTAAAATTTTAATACTTAGTGTTTTTGTATGGATTCATATCATATCATAGCATAAAGATCAGCAATTCTTGTCAAATTGATTAATATAAGGTGTTGGATTTCATAAATTGCCTATCATTGATTTGTTTAATTGATCGCTTAAAACGTTAATTGATTTATCCTTTTTCTTAAAAGAAATAATCACCTCTTCTTAATTTCAGATGAGATAGTGAACAACACTACTGTAGATTTGTAACTATCAAATTTCAACCACCGGTGGTGACACATAGGGGCCTGGAGGGGTTCCAACCCCGCCAAGACCAAAATTAGTGATAATAGTTTTGAAAAAAAATATCTATCAGCCCCTCTAATAAAAGAAAAAATTGACAATTTTCTTTATTTTCTCTACCATCCCCGCCGATGTAGATATATATATATATATATATATATTTCTTGTCTCCGCTCTTAATTTCAACCGATGAAACAATATTCAATCTCTCTTTTTATTTTATTTTTATATATTCCTAATTTTAACAGATGAGACAATATTTAATCTCTCTTTTTATTTTTCTATATATTCTTATGAAATAAGTTGGCAACCAAATTGTGTCACGAGATGAATTGAATGAACCTTAAAAATCAGTTGGGAGGAGATCTTATCGGATAGTATGCAGGAAGTTGGAAGCTGAATCAGTTGAGTTAGTTACGAACAGCAGCACAGCAACCCTAACTAATTCTGAGGTACTTTTTCATTTGTCTCTTGTCTTTCATCCCACTGGGACTCTGCAAATTGATGCCTTTTTGGAAAATTTAATTTAATTTAATTTAGTTATACATTGCTATTTTTCAACGGGACTTATTTTAGTTTAGTTTAGTTTAGTTTAGTTTAGTTCAGTTCAAATCAAATCAAATCAAATCAAATCAAATCAAATCAGATCAAAATTGATCAGTTCATATCAGATCAAATTTGATCAGTTCAAATCAGATCAAATTTGATCAATTCAAATAAATTCTAGAGAACGAAATCTTAGTAGCTCTATTTGGCAGAGCTCTATTTATATGCAAAATTGACTTATTTTAAAAATAAGGGAGGTCCGTTTCTGCTTTTCCCCCAAAAATAATCTGTGCTTTCAAAAAATAAACTATTTTTTTAACAATTTACCAAACACTAAAAAGTGCTTTGATTATAAGTAAAACATTTTATAAATTCTGCCAAATACATCCACTAGTGCTTTAGATTGGGTTTATTTATTTATATTATTATACAAGACTTTAGAGTGCACTAAAATTGTGACTTCAAATGGAAAGGCAATTAGTTAAGAATGATGGTCTGATCAAATCATCATTGAATGGAATGTTCCACTAGGAGGTTGCGTTTGAGGTATTGAGATTTTTTTACTTAACTACATTTCAATTAAATACATTTGAATTGTTTTAGTTTAATTTTATTTCAATTCAATTATTTTTAGAATTAGTCTTGTCATTATTAATTATATCAACATACAATAACTTTATTTCAATTCAAACATTTATTAAGCTGGTGGCATTTATTTAGCAAAAATAAATGGCCATCTTAAAATTGGAAAATGCATGGTGGATTACTTTCAGCAGCCTTCTGATTCATGGGTATTGAAATTAGTGACTGAAATCATTTCAATATATAAATGTAAATTAGTTATGTCCTCAATTTGGTTAATTTAACTTTAATTTAGTTTAGTTCAATTGAATTCAGTTTGTTTAATTTTCCCTCAATTGAGTTCAGATTCAATGAAAAGAATAGTAACCAAGTAAGACAAACAAAAAGGAATAAAGGCTGATTTTGACAAGATGCCCCATAAAACTACAATTAGTTCAAAATGATACCTAATCAGAACACAGCTGTTTTATATGACAAATTACATCAAGACTGAGATGTTTATGATAGTGATTAGTAGCATAATCGGGTAATTTCGAATAGTGGTTGGTGTGATATTATCTTATTAATTACCAATAATACTAATTACATCTACCGCCTATTACTCAAAATTATGTCCTGCATATCGATTTTTGCTAATTTCTTGTACTTGTGTTTTTCATTCTTTGCATATGTTTTAACCATGAAGAAACTTGGAGAATGCATTTCCTTCTCCGACAATTATTGGATATTTCAAACTTATGAAGTAAAATATTTAAGTTTCAAAAACAGGGTAAAATGCATTTATATGCCCCGAATTCTTTGTTTAGTGCACATATACCTCCAGTTTTTTTGAAAGTGCACATATACCCCTCTTAGTTTTTCAAAAGTAAAAATATAACCCTCTCAGTTTTTTCAAAAGTGCACATATACCCCCATAGCCGGAGATCGACATTTGAAAAACTAAGGAATATATGTGCACAAATAAGGAACTGGACATATATGTGCATTTTTGAGAAACTGAGGGTATATGTGGACTAAATAAAGTACTGAGAAAATCTTTCATAAAAGAAAACAGTTCAAAACACAAACCCATGAGATTTGAACATATTTGCAGGTATAATTGAGGAACACCCAATTCTCTCTGGTTCTTTTCAACTTTATATGAGGTATACAATGGATCCATTTACTTGACAATATGGTTCAATCTGTGAATTATGTTACTTTCTTCTGTTTCTTGTCTTGCCATTCTCTGCGCTGCGCCGCGACTTTCGTGTTCACGCTAGCATGGAAGCCCGGGTATGGCTCGTAACCAAAGAACGAAAGACCCTACATAAGCGCAAAATGTTCGTGGATCAGTCTTGCGAAACAATCAGAAGATGCAAGGAACAACGGGAGGATAAAGCCGATACCTCAAGCAGCACGAAGAAGGGTGCCATGAGAAAGGCTTGAACGAGGTTGTCTAATAAAGCGGGCGCTCGTTTCTGCAAAAGTATCGAAAATTAGATGTCGAATGGAGAGGACGTTTGATTTGCATGGATGGAAATGGACTAGTTATGGCTCACCTCGAAAACGCCATGACCAAGGAACTGTCCGGTCCAGCAAAATAACTGAGCTGCCAAAGCAACCTGCAGAAAGTTGGATAAGCATAAACGCGGAACATCATCAAGGATGTCGAGCCAATGTGCTACAGAGGCAAAGCTTCAATCCCGAAAATAAAAAATTTGGGAGCAAAGGTACCATTCATTGATATTGGGATCCAACAGCCTAAACTAAGCTATATGACCAAACAACTATTCTGCTTACCACGCAAGTTAATATGACGAAACTTGGAATAAACACGAGTGCAACTTCGAGTGAAGGATAACCCTACATGTAATCCGAGCATTTTAAGAATTTAAGAAAACGTTTGATCTCAAGATGGAAGTTTGTCGATGTTAACTAACAGATCGAGGGAAATAAACCATTGGCAGCATCCTCAGAAAATATCAGGTCAAACTTTAACTTATATAACCCATAGGACATTCAGATCAATGAAGACTTATTCCGTTTTAAGCAAAAATGAACGAGTTTCATCATTCTAGTCAGATCCATAGCAACTTGATGTATTGAAGCAAGGTCTAAGTCTAAATTTGTAAGCAGACCAAGTGGCCGTATCCAAGACTGGCTTAAACACAGAGCCCCCGAAACAAGAGAAAGATTGATAAAGAAAAATATAATCACAGCTAATTTACCTCAAGCAAACGCAGACAAGTACGTAAAAATTTCAGGAAAAAATAGCTCAGTGTTTTAAAATCCAAGAACATTTCACTATTTCATCACGAAGAAATCACCAAAATGAAGCATGAATATAATCATCTACCACTGTAAAATAACTGCAAAATTTTCAGGGAAGTCACAATTTAGCACTAGTTCTTTTGTTGGTTTTTAGAGAGAACTCAATCACGTTAATTACAAGTCTCGGAAGTATATGCTATGGCAACAAAAGATTGACAGCTAATAACAATATCTGGGGTAGTAAAAGAAAAAGAAGCGAACTTTTAACGCTTCTCGTGACACACAACACACAAGCACATAATCCAAATTTCCGGCTAATCTTGATGATAAGAAAACAACATAGAATTCAATAAAGCTACAACCTTTGTTGATTACCTTCATAGCCACAGAGTATCCCAGCCGATAAGAAACAGAGCTGCTAAAAACCCAGCATCCAAAACACATCAAAGCAGCCAAGGAGCCAGCTTTCTTGTCCAGGGCGATGTAGAACAGAGAATAAATCACTGTGAGCACAAACCCGGTATTCAAAACCAACAAACTGTGGTCCCACAGCTCTAGTTGGGGCACCGACTTGAAGATCACAGGGGTGAAATATAAAAGCATCAGGGAACTGAACACAATGGGCCATACGAACAGCATGTGGATGAAGATGTTGATGGGGTTGCTGTGGTATGCCCCGTAGAACGCAAAGTGCTTTTCGAGATCGAACAATCCCATCTTAACAAACGCTGAGAACAAAAAAAATACACAAAAAAATTGATGATATGAATCAAATTGGGTGTTTTTTCTTGGCTTTTTGAAGATGTTGTGAAACCAGTGGCGGACCCGTGAATTAAAATTTGGTAAAGCACCAATCCACATTTAATATTACAGCATAAATGCAGTTTGAAAGATGATTCAATAAAATCTACTTTTACAATACCATAGAAGAAAATTCAAGAAAGCAATAAGACAGAACTACAGAACACATAAAAATGGTTTATTCTGATTTTTTAACAAGTCCAGTAACAAAAGCCTAATTTTTTCTAAGGATGAAACAGCTACCATCATCCCATGTTTCCAATCACTATAACCTTAATCTTTACAACAAGTCCCTATTAAATTCAACCACCAAAATCAATGAAGAGTTTTTTTAAATACAATTCAACAATCAGAAATCTCACAATCCTTTTGCCATCACTTCAATCAATCAATCATAAATGAAGAATCGCTATATCAATCAATCAGATAATCAGAGCTGAAATCAGTCATCTCCTGCCAATCAGATAATCTATTCGAAAATCCCAGTTCACACAAAAGAGTTCATGAATCAAAATTACCTAAAGTCGAACAGAGGACAGATTCTGGAACTGGATAAACCGACCCGCCGGCGACCCGGAATCCTTCCGGAGCAGAGCCGACGAACAGAGTAGGATGATACGAGATTGGAGACAAGGTCAAATGGGCTTTGGTTCGACTTTTTAAGGAAGAGAAAAACAGAGTATGAAACGAGTTCTTTTTGGTCTGAATGCAGAGGGTTGAATTATCGTTCCGTTTTGCTCTGGTTTTTTCCGCCTTTTCTTCGTTATAAATTTACAATTGCATTATTTCTTTCTAGAAGCAACAAGAAACAAAAGGAATAAAATTTAAGAAAACTAAAATAATCATGTACGGTAGAAAGATCCGGATAATACACCTCAACACAATTTATTTTACAATATTTTTTATTTTTGAAATCAAATCATTCGAACGCTGGAAAGCGACGATTATAATAAGTGAAATTTACATTCAACCTAACTAGTCTCTAGCAATAACTAATTTATTGCAAGGTATTTAAATTACACGTTGACTGTTGGAACACCGGGAAATTTTATATGTGGGAATTTTGTATATAGGGAGGTGAAAGTCCAATCAAATTTTAACAAGTGTTAAATTCAAGTGGAGAAAAATAAGAATGTATTTAATTGTAATTTTTATTTTTTTTAATCTAAAGCCACCGGAGGTGGGAGGTATTTATAAAGGGCCCCAATCCTTTGTAAAAATTAAAATTACACACAGTTTGATATATTTTGATATGTAGGACAAAACATATGTCATGAAAAGTAGCTCTAAAGAGAAAAGTATACAACTAAAAACTTAGGTTTGTATAAGATGTGTTTTCAAGGGAAGCAATCTCCACCCCATGCGTGAATTGCTTTCTTTGACCGGACATCTTATACCTAACTAAATTCAGTGTTCTAATTCCCAATATGAGAAGGACAATAAGCACTACTATCGTAGTTGAGGCCTTCCATCGTGATCCATAGTGCCACAAAGGTGTGATAAGAGTGTTGCTACATAATCCAGAGTAAAAATAGCAGCAATATGCCAGCAATGCAGCAAAGTAAGAGTAGGAGCAGAAAAGGAGAAGTAATGCTGCTACATTTTGGCATTGAAGAAAGCAGCAGAGTAATAATGGCAGTAATGCTGTTATATTTTGGCCTTGAAGAATGGAGCATAGTAGGAGCATGATCTTTAGAGCAGCCGAATGGCTTCTGTACCTACAAAACAGAAAGAGAGGAGTAGATTCTGTACTAATGATCATGAATACGAATTGAAACGACCTGCATTTTATCAAGAGAAATCAGACCTCTAATTTCTTAGTCTAACTCATCATAAGTGAAAACATGGCTTTCAGTTTTGTTCTTTAAGCAAAATTTAGAAAGCTTGTCTATTGGGAGGTTTGAATTTATATAGTTAAAACTTAAAGGAATTTGTTCAAACTTTAGGTGGATAGAAAAAACTAATTCATAGAGCTCCAATGGTGCAAGAGAAGGATTCATTATACAGACCCTTGCATTAATGAAATTAGTTTCAATCTGAAACTGATCGAGCCGCATATCCAATCCAAATTGTAACCTTCCGTCAATCGCCATTATTTTCGATTGAAGGCTCGAGCCAGCAGAACAACAAAAACATTTAGCAGCTAAAATTTTTCCATCTGAGTCCCTAACAATTAAACTTAAACCACAGTCATTTGTGTTTTTCATCCATGCAACATCAACATTGATTTTATATCCAAAAATAGGCTTTACCCCACACATGTTTGGAAATGTTAGGATTTGGTGGAGGCATTAATTTTGGAGTGAAACCTATATTGTGTCAGGATTTATCCAAGAAGTGACCGAAGTAGTATTTTCTTACTTGATTAGTTAAGAAAATGTCCTGCTTTATATTACATATTAGAGAAAACTTGTTAGGCTTAATGTTGTAAAAAATAAGCCTATTTTTTGCTTTCCAAATAGCCCAACAAATAAAAGATGGAGTAGTGTGTACTATTTGTGTATAAAGTGGAGTAAAACATTTAAAAGACCAGTATACAAATAATCTATCCCAAATATTAGCAAAATTCTGAGATGGTAAACCCAAGGAAGTGGGGGCGTTTGAATTGACCGACCCGACCTGACCCGGCCCATATGGGTCGGATCGGGTCAATGTCCCATTTGAGTCAAAATGGGTCGGGTCGGATTTTGACCCAAATCGACCTGTTTTGATCCATTTGCAATTTTACCTCATTTTCTTGAAAAAAAAACATAAAAAGAATTAGTTTATTACAACATACCTACCATTAATTTAATTCATAAATAAGTCTTGATTTTTTTTTATAAAACTAAAAATAATTTTGCAAAACTACTATTAATTATTAATAATATATTTATCAATATATGAAATATATATTCATAATTTTATAAATGAATTTTAGTAAAATTATATTTTTTAAATGAAATATAAATTATATTCTAACTAAGAAAAATGAAAATTATTGTATTTTTTATTATGTGAATAATATATAATTAAATATAATAGAATATTCTGATTTTAAATTATATAAAAATAAATCATATTTATTATTTAAATATTATTCCATTTAAAAATAATATAATTTTATTTAAAAAATTATTTTAAAAAATTATATGATTTTGGTCAATTTGGGTCGATTTGGGTCGACTCATGACCCAGTCCGACCCAACCTTACTCGACCCTAAACTATGGGAATTTTTGACCCGACCTGACCCATTTGTCCCAAATTTTGAGTCAATTTGGGCCGGGACAGCTGACCCGCCCCGTCCCATGAACACCCATACAAGGAAGCATGCATTTCACATCAGATTTCAATGACAAAACTACAGTAATTGAAAAAATAATTCAGAGAATCTGTATTACGCCACACATTACACATTTGAGACAATATTGATTTTCATAAATGTTAGGATATCATCGAAAGGAAGAATACCATTAACCACTTTTCACATGAATATTGGTATTTTTTTTGGAAGTCTAAAGTGCCATGCCTTTCTGAGAGATTCCAGTTGTCTTTTCTTCCTTCTCACCAATTGGAAAGATGACTTGAAAGTAAAATCGCCTCTCCGATTCGTTTCCAAACCTTCTTGTCTTCTCTTTGGTGAATTTCTGCATTGTTTAGAAACTGAAGAGTTTCTAATGGTAAGACCTGTAACAAAGAAGGCAAAAAAGAGTGTTTTGCAATAATAAACTAAGCAATTGTACATCCCATAGGAATTTTAGTTGTATTTTCTAGAATTATATCAATTATAGGTCCATTTCTAAACCAATTTGATTGCCAGAAGGAAGCCCTACCATTGTCATGTATCACCATGAAGTTTGCTTGAGCCATTGAATCCATTTCACTGTTTCTTTTGAAAATTTGTGATTTTCTATGAGATTGAGGCAAGGGCCAGATGAATTGAGTCCATGGGGCTAGGCTTTGCTGGAATTCCACCAAAAGTTTAGAGAAAAAGCTTTGGTGACTGAGTTAAAATCCCTCAGACCAATTCCATTTTCTTCCACTGGGTAGCAGAGATATTTTCAAGCTTTCCAGTTTCTTTTTCAAGATATTTACACATTTTTTGTGATAACTTTTTAATTACTGCTTTGGGTGGTGAGAGAACAACAAGAATATGTTGTGAAAATGGAAAAAAGACAAGATTGTATTAAAATTAACCTACCAGCTGGTGATAACCACTGGTTCTTCTAGTTTAAAAGTTTTGGAAAAAAAATTCCCAGTAAATTATGGATATAGGCAAATTTCGCTCTACCTTGGAAAATTGGTACTCCAAGGTATTTGAAAGGAAATGATCCATGTGTCATTTTTAGTTCAGTTTTCACTGATCTAACCTGACTTGATGATGCATGCTTACTAATATAGAAATTACTTTTTTGAAATTTAATTTTCTGACCAGTAGCAAGCTCAAGTTTATCCAAGAAAGCTTTTATTTGGAATAAATTTGTCTTTGTGATTTAAAAAAATGATAGTTTCATCAGCGTAACTGAGGTGTGACACTGGGATTGAATGGGGAGGGTGACTGGAAGTATTCCAGTTTTCCTGTTGAGAAAATGAAAAATAGGCTTCTAGAGAAAGATTCAGTGATGATATTAAACAAAAAAAAAGGATAATGGGTCCCCTTGTTTAATACCTCTAGATGGATGAAAGAAACCAACAGTTTTTTTCATTTATTAGGATGGAAAATCATGAATTTGTTAGGTTATTCATAATGTTCTTAACAAAAATCCCATGAAAATCAAACTTCAGAAGTATGGAATTTAAAAAAGGCCAGCTCACTCTGTCAAAGGCTTTTGCAAGGTCAAGTTTTAAAATAAAATTGGGATTAGGCTTTTTCAGATTTAAAAATCTATTCATCTCATTCAGATAAATGATGTTATCTGCAATTCCTTTGTCTTTCATAAAGGTAGTTTGTTGATTTGAGATTATTTGCGACATTAGAGGCTTTAACCATTCCATGAGGAGTTTAGAAAATATTTTATCCACAAAATTGGAGGGACTAATCGGTCTAAAGTCACCAAAGTTTGAGAAAGTAGCCTTTTTGGAATTAAGGTAATCCACGTACTTGAAATTCCTTTAGGAATTTCATTACCCAATAGAAAGTGATTTGTGGCTTCCAAAATATCCATACCAAAGATATCCCACAATTGGGTGAAATTTTTTGGTGTGAATCCATCCGGGCCCAAAGCACTGTTAGAATTGAGTCTAAACACCGTCGTTTTAACCTCTTCTAGTGTCGCAGGTTGAATGAGTGACTAATTTTGTATTTCCGTGATCAGAGATGGGATATGGGAAAGAAAAGGCCTAAGAACCAGGTTCCTGGTTGAATTCACTAGACAGGAGTTTTGTTATGGCTTTCGTTTCGATTTCCTCTTGTTTATCGAGCCAGATACCATGTTCACTTTTTATCTTGTTGATTTGAATTCTTGACTTCTTCTCTTGACAAGATTTTTGAAAAAAATTGGTATTCAAATCACCCTCAATCAACCATTTTACTCTACTCATTTGCTGCCAAAAGGCTTCCTGTTCTTTTAGAGCTTTAAGGAGTATAGATTTAGATTTATTAAACTCTATTAGATCTTGTTCGAAATTAGAGTTAATGTATTTTATCTCCTGTAGTCTCAGCCTTTCTTCAGCTAGTGTAACATTGTTGTCAATGTTGCCAAAACTTTCTTTATTCCATTGTTTTATTAAAGGTTTCAATCTTTTTAATTTTAAATAGAGAGATAACATTGGTGTTTCCCGTGTAGGAATGCACCAGTTATCCCGAGATAAGCTTTTTGAAATCATCTCTTCCTAACCAAACATCAAGAAATCTAAAAGGTCTAGGTGAGGAGGTTTGGTTACTACTAACTTGAAG
>JAULKM010000010.1:1183203-1194652 GCA_032355605.1 Rubia tinctorum
CCCCCCCCCCCCCCCCCCCCCCCCCCCCCCCCCCCCCCCCCCCCCCCCCCCACGAGCGGGGATTCTGCTCATTTCACAGGGTTTGATGCATGTCATAGGCTACCGTTGATCCTTGACTGGTGTAGCTATTGCGTAAACAGAAATAGTTCACATTGTATCATTTGTGTTTTTCTCTCGTTCCAGTTTGTAGTAGTGTTTAAGGATAGGTTGTCATGGACAATCGCCTCTTTATGCCTACTTAGAACCATCATTTCACATCATCATTCTTATGTATCTAGTTCAGAATTTTAATGTCTTTTCTGGTTGGCACTTTGCGCTTAGTTCCACAATTTTCTCTGAAAAACCATAAGAGTAGCCTTATTGAATCATCAGTTTGATTTGCTATTATATAAGAGCCCTTCTGTAGTTATCATTTCACAGGACTTTTTTTCCATGGAAATCTTGAACTCTGAGATAGGATTCTTTAGATTCTTGACTTAGTTTTACCTTTGCACTCGGACAGGGTTTGCTGGCAAGTGAAGCTCCCTCGTGTCTTTTGTTGCAGCGGCATCAGGCACAGCCCCAGTGAAGAAAATTGATGGAACTCTGAAACACGGGAGCAAGATCCGCGAGTCCCGATCATCTTTCTACGATGCAACGCATTGGTTTCAAACCGATGTATAAGCACCCAAAGAAAACTGGAAAAACACAAACTTCTGCTGGTTTTCAACTCTTCTGTAGTACTAGCAGTTTTTCTTGTTTATCTCAATCATCTTTAGTGGAGTTAGACAATGTTAGTGTAGGTTGATGCCTGATTTTACTCAATTCTAATAACATGAATTTGGAGTTAGACAATGTTAATGTGCACTCTACCACTCTTCAATGGCATGAAATGATGCTCTTTTTGCACTTTGTTAACCGATGAAATGATCTGTGTATTGCTAGAATATGGTAAATTCTTATTACAATTTTTTTATATTAAAGGTGCAAATTCCATCCAATGAAATGAAAGTGCTTAGGTTCGAACTCATTACCTCCGTCTAATGAGTTGCTAGTGGCCAATTAGATCACACCAATTGGTGATGTGTATTATATATTACTTGGAGCAAAAGGCGAAATCTCTCGCACTCAATCCCTGTCATCCCGGCACCATAGAAGTGTATTACTTGGTTTTGATGTTGGTGGACAAAATTGGAACAAAAATTTAGCTCAATTGGGTGAGGGTATTTCGTCATTGCGACTTCAGACAACACACAAATTGATGAGTAACAACATAATTAGGCCAAAAGGTTATATCCGCATAATTCGTCATAAATTTAGGGTTATTTTGACTTTTTTTCCATTTTGTATGGTTATATTAGCACTTTCAGCCAAAAGTTAGATTTAGAAGTGTAAAAATCTCTTTTGTTAATAATAGCTTTAATTTATTTGCAATTGATTAATATTCTTAATTATGAAATTATTGCATTACAATAATCCTAATTAGATAAATCAAGACAAGATCAAATTCTCACCTTCTAAAGTAGACATGTAAAACACAATTATTGTGCCAGAAAATGCACACAAATCTGTTCAAAATTAGATGCCATTTGTCAATTTGGCCAAAAAAACAATCTGTTGGGATCCTTTATGTTCTCTCCGAATTGGAAAACAATCATTTGAGACAGCTACTTTGGCATTTGCAAACAGCAATAATGATGCTCTTTTGATGGTTTTGTGACAATTGGAGTAAATAAAATTTGTTGATTATTTTTCTGTGGGCCAATTTGTTCTATGGTAGATTTGGATAATTCAACTATCCTCGTCAGCTCCATGTTCTTCCGAGTCATATGGCAATGGGCAACTAGTTGTATTCACCAACATTTTTATGGATTATATGGTGGTGTATAATGTATTGTTCTTGTCACATTATAATAGAACAAATACCTAGGGAATGTAGGATCCCACTCACACAATGTGTGATGAAAGTTAGGTGTCAATTCAGTTATTCGGGTCAGATTCAAGTACATGTCAAACGGGTTCGGGTAGAAACGAATCGGGTTGCAACAGGTCGAACTATGTTGGTCGGGTCGAGTCGGACCGGGTCAAAATGAGTTGAATTCTGTTGGTCGGGTCGGGTTCAGGTCGGGTTGAAACGGGTTGAAGTCTGTTTGTCGGGTCGGATTGGAAAGAAATCTAAAATAGGAAAGAAAAAAGTTTTGAAAATGGGTTACGAATCAGCTACTCAAGAACATGTACTAGCGTTTTCTAACATATCACAAAAAATCATTTATTTAATATTTTATATTTAATCAAGAATAATAAAAATTATGTATTTTGAAGCAATGGATTACGATGTAACACAATTTAACCCACAATGTAATGTTCCAATATTGTGTAGAAGTAATCAGTATTGACTTTTGAGACCCTTCCGTTCACTCATATATGCATAACCGCAAAGTTCCAAATATTTTGAACTATATAAAATACTATGCATAGGGTCAAAATTAGATTGATTTTGGATAAATCTGATTGTCGATTATTTTCCTAATTGATTATGGATCGAGTTATGTATGTTATTTCTCGGGTTGAATCGATTACAAGTTGATTATACGTCAGGTTGAATTGGGTTCAAGTTGAAACATATTTCGATTGAATCATGTTTGAGTCGTAATAAGATTTCAAGTTGATTCGATCGTGTTAGGTTAGAGTCCAGATTATCAGGTCATGATCGAGTTTCAGATTGAGTTCAGGTCAAGTACGATTCGGGTTAGGACCTAGATTATCAGGTCAGAATCGGGTTTCGGGTTGAGTTCGGGTCGAGTCGGGTTCGGGTTCGAGTCAATATTTTACGGGCAAAGATCATGTTCGGGTTGAGTTCGGTCAAGTCGGTCTGGGTCGGCTCAGAAATTTGGCTCAGAGATTGACAGCTCTAGATGAAACTCATAGTGTAATGATTCTGGTTTAAATGTTATTTACTCCCTTCGTCCCAGGCATATCTGCACACTTTTTGGTCAAATTTCTCATACCATGTTTGACCACCAATAACTTTGGTTACATATACAAATGATGAATTAAAATTTATTATTTAAAATATACATGATGCATGGAATCTAACGATATCTCACATGAAAATATTTGTGTCTATATAGTAATTGAAATTTATGTTCAAACACATCTTGAGAAAGTTGACCAAAAAGTGTGTAGTTTTAGCTGGGACGGAGGGATAAATGACTAGATAAAATTGAATGTAGAAAATAAAAAGTTGAATAAGTGAATGAAATTGAAGGAATTTTGCACAAAAATAAAAAGTGTGGCGTTAAAAAAATATATATCATCAGGGTAAGTGTGTAAGGGGAGTATATGTTTATGTGACTTGTAAAACAATGGTGATGTTTATTCTGAATTTTTCTATTTAGAACTTAGAAAAGCAGGTCAGAACAGATTGACCCAAAGCTAAGTTTGAATGATGAAACGGGAATTTGAGATGGGTGAAACAAACGCTACACATTTCACTTATCACCATTTTGATTTTGGGATATATACCAATATAACCCTATCTATTTAACATAAGTGTCAATATAATACTCAGATAATTTTTAGTGCAGATATAACCCTACTTAGTTGATGTTAGTGCCAATATAACCCTCAAACCCAATTTCCGCCGGACCACCGTCGAACTGCCGCCGGACGCCGGATTTTGGCCGAATTTTCACCGGATTTTCGCCGGGCCACCGCCGGACCACTTATAGGGTTATATTGGCATTTACATCAACTAGGTAGGGTTATACATGCATATACATGCACTAAAAATTATCTGAGGGTTATATTGGCACTTATGTTAAGTAGGTAGGGTTATAAAAACCCTTTTCTCTTTGATTTTGCATACTCCCTCTAGTCTTTTTTTAATTGGCACCAAAGAAGATGGCACGAGTTTTTTATAAAGCAAAACTAGTGGTAGAAATTGTATTAGAATGATAAAAAATAAATTGAACGAATGAAAATATTCTAGTATTTGCCGTAAGAGGAAAGTGTCAATTAAAAAAATCATCCATAAACGGTAAATGTGCAAATATTAGAGAACCAGAAGGAGTATGAAAATAGTAAAAATCATCATTGACCAACATTTCAGGCGAGACTAAAATTATACTAGTGTTAGAAAACTAAAAGAATAAAAAATTATATACTCCATCTGTCCCAATTTAAGGTGCAATTGTACTATTCATTTAGTTAAAATTGACTAATTTTAACTATAAAATTCTATTTTTATATAAGTAAGGATATTATCATGTGACATACTTCTAAATTCGTCTTAATGTGTATTTTCATAATACTGATTTTATAAATAATTTTTAACCGTACATAGTTAAAGATATTAATGGTCAAACATTTATAAGTCAGCTGTCAAAAGTCAAAGTGTGCAATTTAAATTGTTATAAGGGAGTATGCACTTATTGAAAGAAAAAGAGAATTTATACTCAGTTACCAATAATATTTTTGTGGAAGGAGCCCTCTTTCGGTGTGCCAAAAGATTGGTTAAGGGGATAAGATAAGCCTACTCCCTCCGTTCAGTTAAATTTGATACACTTTTAGTCAGTTTTCTCAATTCATGTTTGACCATAAATTTCATGTAATATATAAGTAGTAATATTATCACGTGAGATATAGTTGGATTCTTCAGAGTATATACTTTCCAAATATTAAAATTTTACATGATATTAACATATATAACAAAAATTATTATTGATCAAACATGTCTTGAGAAAATGAAGTAAAAAAGTGTGTCAAACATTAATGAACGAGGGAGTAGATGAGTAATCTTACGGTGTTACTATGAAGTTACCAATACTACAGATAAGATTCACCAAGAAACTGCCAATGAAGCACAACATTATTACTTTTTAAAACTACAAACCTTGTCATATAAATAAGGTATGCAAGAATCAACAACAAAATACAAAAAGAAATGAAGAAGATAACAACATAAATTACTGAAAAAAACGCATAAATCAGAAACTATCATCTGATAATTCAAATTCCATTGCAAGAGAATGACCAGATTTGCAGGGCTTTCCACAAAAAACCAGAGCCCTGCTTCTTGCAAAAATCTGCAGTTCACTATTTACACACAAAATGGAAATCTTCCATGTTGAACTAATTGGGAGTTCCATTTCAAGAATGCTTACTCATTAACCTTGCAAATCGACCTGCTCGGATACTAATCAAAACCCGCTCGAGCAAGAATCGTGCGAATATCTGAGCCCTAACCTAAACTCATGAGATCTTTAGGCCATCACAGCTGATCTGCTGTCATCTCGAACCAATGTGGAACCATCCAAAACAAGATCTCCCATGGTCATCTTTTTTCCGTCGTTGTAGTCCAATTCCACCGACGAAGAAGTTGTTCTAGGCAGCTCACCAGCTGAGACTAAAGCCATTATTTCAGACTCTTCAAGCCCTCTTGCTGGACCAAGACTACACCTTTCTGAACCACCATACTTTGCTAAAGCATCTTTGAACTTCTTGATCTGCCATACCGAAGAATCAACATCACAAACAATGCTAAAAAAACACAATTACGCTGTATGGTGGATCATATCTTGCCAAATTCAATCAAGACAAGATACAATTTACGCAAAATCAGCTACATAAACCATATCTAGCCGCATTGTATCAAACTGCACGTTCATGTCACTGTATGAATCACATCTCACCAAATTGAATCAAGAAAAAGACCCCATTTACGCGAAATCAGCTGCTTAAACCATATCTAGCCACATTGTATCAAACTACGCATTCATGTCACTGTATGAATCATATCTCGCCAAATTCAATTAAAAAAAGACCACAATTATGCGAAATCAGCCACATAAACCATATCTAGCCACATTGTATCAAATACGAAAAAAACAATTACATAAAGATCAAATCTTGGTTAGCTATCTCACCGTTGCATTAGTACAGCTGAAGCTGCAGAGCTTGCCCTCGGAACCCCGATAGAACCTGAAGAATGGCAGGACATGTATGTTCAAACTGTAGCACATAGTCTTGAGCTCCTCGTAGTTGACTTTCAGGAAAACCGCATTAGGGTTTGATTCAGCCAGTTGACATATCTACAATCACAAAACAAACCTCACAATCAAACATCCGACAGATCATCAGCACAAGTTATCGTGTCCAATCTAAACAATCTCTATGCATCAAACATTAATCAATGTTCATTGATCCATAACTTGGAAACATTGGATACGTGAATGATGATTCTTACTCCTAAAAATTACAATTTTTGACCTAAAGATTCAGAGATCAAAACTATGAAAACCCAACATACCTTAGGATGCAGAGCTTTGCAGCCTCCACAACCAGGGGAATAGAAATCAAGAATCACCAATCTGTCACCAGCATTCAACAGAGAATCAAGAAGCTCATTTGCAGAATGGATCTCAATCATGTTAGGCTTCAGAGTCTTCTCCCACCATCTCATAGCTTTGCTTACACACAGAGATGCGTGTGCCTGAAACAAAAACATCATTAAAATACACAAAAACACACAAGAAAACAGAAACAGAATCATCAAGAACAGCAACAAGGGTACTACCTTGACAGAAAAAGAAGCAGGATTTCTGGCATTATAGCTCTTGAATGACAAATCTAACTGTTTTCCCATGAATTCTCTGGGCTTTGAATCCAGAAACTGGCATTGCGCTTGAGATCCTTTGGCACCATAGCACCCCAAAAGGGTATCGTTTGAACCATAAACAGAGACGCCAGTTTTCAGAGAATACGCCATTGATGATGAACCCAGAAAAAAATCAGAACAAGATCGAGTAAAAACTGAAAGGGCGAATGGATTGGCGAAGTAATTGGAGTATGAAAGGAGCAAAAGTGGAAAGGGTTTGGTGGGGTCTAAATAGAGAGCGGAAGATGCACTTTATCCTCAAAACAAAAACCAAAACTAGAAAAACTGAAGGTAGTTAAATTCAAATGGATAATACTCACTCGGTTGCCTAATATTGGAATAAAAAAAATGGCACTCTTTTTTTTTTTTTAAAAAGGAGGTGCCAATATCAAAAAAGCAAAGTCTTGGGAAAAATAGTTTTTTCATACTATTATGGAAAGACGGAGTTTAATTATAATAATAAAAGGTAAAAAGTCGTTGGTGCAATATTAAAGTTTTATCAAAGTAGTTATGAATTTTATAACCCGGTTCATACAACCCGAAAATTTTATCTTAATTTTTTCTAATTTACACTTTAAATCTTGATCTTTCCATGACTTATGGAAAGATCGTTTTTCAAGAGACGTACTCATAAAAAATCATCCAAAAAAAAGGAAAAAGTGCCAATATAAAAAACTGAAGGGAGTACGAAATATTTTTTTAAAACTGGATTTTGAGGACTGAGGATCCCTCGACTTTTGAACTAAATGCAAATCTTATCTCAAAATTTTATGAGCTCATGTTCCAATTTATAACGTTTTCCCGTTTGTCTAGCTTTCAATTTAATTTTATAAATTATAAATTAATGTTATTTTTGAAATTTAAACTGATATTACTATTTCATGCTTAGTTTCAATTCAGTTTCATAAAAATCTGGTCAAGAGAATAAGATATAAGAAAATTTTATAATGAAAGCAATCAAAATCTAATCACGATTTATTTATGCGGTAAAAATCTCATTAAAATAAATATAATGATTCTTTCATTTCATAATACGAAAACCATAATATATTAAAGAGAATGTCTCGTGTTAAACTGATTAACAGTTATACTATTTATTAAAAATATTTTTTTATAATATTTATGTAGGATTATAACTATTTATATATTGAGATTTATTTTAAATTTTTCATAATTATAAGTAGTTCATTACAATAGATAATGATCAATATCAAACTATCCTAATTATCACACTAACTATAAAATGACCTTTTCAACTAATAGTCAATCTAAAATAAACTTTGGTCGATATTAAATTGTTCCTAAGAGATTAATTAAGCTAGATGTAATTATTCTAAAAAAAGATTAGGATTGATTTGTATCAATCCTAGGGTAATAAATCCAAATGGTAAGCTATAATTACGGCTGACTAAGCTCATCCAATCCAATCTTATTTTCTCTGAGTCAGTTACTATTTTAATTCACCGGATACTCCGTTGTGGATAAAGTTTTTTATTATTATTATTCTAAATTAAGGATAGGTCGCCACGTAGTATTTTGACCATTGACTCAGGATCCGATATACTTTATCCGTCCTATCATTAATGGACCTATTTGTTTTTTCACGATTTTCATTGATCATGCTTGACCGTTAACATCTCTAACTACATATACTGATTTTGTATTAAAAATTGATATTTAAAATTACTATGTTAAGATGAATTCAAGAATATCTCACATGATATATTTATTATATACGAGTATATATTAATTTATATTTATAATCAAAGTTTATCAAATTTGACTTTGAAAATAGTAATTTGTCATTACTAGTTAGACGAATGGAGTATTTTCTTGCTATAATTGTGCCAATAGTGTTAATTCAATGGGAATCTACACACTTACTATTTGATAATTAATGTATGGATGAAGTGGGTCGGGGTTTGGTAGAGATTCGTCTAGCTTCCACCCAACAGGGTGAGTATGGATGTAGTTTTTGTGGGGTGAGGCGGGTATGAGTATGAAAATTGATTTCCGTCATGAGTAGTGGATCGAACATGGATATTAGTTCATACCCGCCCAACTCCCTTCCCCTCTATTATACTTGTTATGTACACACTAATTTATTATATTATAAACTATTATCTATTCATAATGGACATGTTTTACTTATAATATTTTCATGTAAATATTATTAAACTTTTAGTATTAAAATTAGTAATTTTAAAGTAAAATTTAGATTTTTTTTTGGAGATATAAATGAGGTGAGTAAAATGAATTTGAAGTGGGCATGAAGCCCCAAGTGGGTGATGGAGCGGGGTGGATTGGATAATAACCGATGGGGCGGGTGAATTTTAATATTGTACCCTCCTTTGGTAATGGGGCAGGTAAGGGTATAAAAATTTTAGGTGGGCATGGGTATGGAGGTAATATAATCTATATCAGTCACGCCCCATTGTCATCCCTAAATCAAAGTTATCAAATTTCGATCACATATTTGATTAGATATATAAACAATAATATTACCGTACTCATATCTATTTGCACTCTTACTTTTTTGACATCATTCTCTATCAAAGTTCGAAGGTATATTTGAATAAATATATAAACAACAATATTATCGTACTCCCTCCGCTTTTTATTTGTGGCACCATAGGTATAAGTGCTTGGATATAGGTAAAAAAAATTAGGAGATGAAATTGAATGTAGAAAGTAAAAAAGTAGAGTGAGTGTACGAAATTGAAGGAATCTTACCAAAAATGGAAAGTGTGTCATTAGAAAAAAAATCAATAAGGTAAATGTGTAACAAATAGAGAAACATAGAGAGTATATGATATTGTTTAATTTGTCGTATCAAATAGTTTATAAATATCAACTTTTTATTTGCCACTTATATAGGTCAATATATTAACAGTTAAACATGTTTCTTGATTGCAGTGCAAATAGAGACATAAGGAGTATGCGATATTGTTAGATTCATCAAAAAAATTAGTTTCTAAATATCAAATTTTTTACGTGTCGTTATTTTCTATATTTTTATATATGTACAGTTAAACATATGTTTTGGAGATTGTGAAAAATATTCTGTGTAAATTCTCTTGGAACGAAGAGAGTAATATATTGAGTTTAATTTACTTTGACTCACTTTATTTCATTCACTATTTTAATTTAATCTAATCTAATCTAATCTAATACAATAGGAACCTTATGCTCAAATGGGCTGAGTGTATAATTTTGATAGACATTCTGAAGCACGTATTCCATGTAGAACAATTAATGATGGTGCAGTCTCGTGATCTTACTGAGTAGAGAAGAGTAGAGATATATATTTTTTTTCAAAAGAGGAGAATAATGAATGCCTTTCACGGGTTTGTCTTTTAAAATGCTTTTAAACCATATATATTTGAAAGAAAATTAGACCACATATTTAACTTCCAAAAGCCCCGATAATTAAATGACTGTCTTTTAAAATGCTTTAAAACCATATATATTTGAAAGAAAATTAGACCACATATTTAACTTCCAGAAGCCCTGATAATTAAATGACAAAGTAATGCATCCAAAGTGTGAACTGTCCAACTTCTTGCTGTATTGATAAAAAAAAGTTATTGTTCATCGTGAATAAATTTAATCATCACGTTAATAAAAAGAAGCAAGAATTTTATCTCAAAAAATAATGAAATATATGTCATCAGAGTGATCTGGGTTGAACTTGAACGAATTCTATGAAGAGAAAAGTGCATATTATTATAAAAATATATATATAATCCTACTTAATTCATATAAGTGCAAAAACAATCTTTTGATAATTAAACGTGCAAATATAATCTTAGTTAGTAAGTATAAGTGCAAATATACTCATTTCTACATATTTAAACTGGAATTCAGTGAAAAGACTATTTTACCCATTTGGAAAAAAAATATTTTAAAAAATATGAACTGTTTATAATGCCCCTAAACCCTAATTTTCATTACTCCTTACGTCTTCCCTTTCTTCCCTTCTCTGCCCATTCATTCCCTTCTCCTCCAAACGATTAGAATCGGAACGACGCCAGATCACACGATCTTGCTCTTCTTCACCTTAGCGAGGGAGAGATTGACAAAGGCGGAGGCGGAATTCGTTTGCAACATGCTCAACTTGGGCGGCGCCGATTGAGTTGTGACAGCTCGACTCGGGAATTCATCTGATCAACTGAGTTGTGACTCGGCGGCGCAGATTCAGGCTCGACTCGGGAGATCCGAGAGTTGTTCAAACACATGTAGAAGTAAAGCAGGTCCTTCGCGTAGCACGTAAAGGCGACACCTGTGGAAGAGGCGACACCGTTACAGGGTGCCTAACGGTGGAAGAAGAGGCGTTGCCACCTTAACATGCAGAAGAGCTTCCCCACTAGGGTTATATAGTCATTTCTCAGGCTACTCAAGCTGCATAACATTTTTGTAAAAGAGGCGTCGCCGCCATAACATCTAGAAGAGCTTCCTCACCAGGGTTATATGGTCATTTCTCAGGCTACTCAAGCAGCAAAACATTTTTGTATTTGTCTTTTAAATATTTGTATTTGGTCCAAAGAGCATTTTGGTCATTTTCAGTCGGTCAATGGTCGGAAATGGCTGGTCAATGCCGGAATATAGTCTTTAGAGTTATATTTGCACTTATGTAAAGTGGTTAGGGTCATTTTTACATTAAAAATTATATGTAATTATTGAAATATAGGGTTATATTTGTATATACTCTCTCCAGTGGCGGAGCCACATGAGTGCAAGGTAGGGCAATTGCCCTACCTTTTTTTAAAAAAAACATAAATTTTTAATTTTTTTAGTTAATTAATATATGAT
>JAULKM010000010.1:1194752-1205427 GCA_032355605.1 Rubia tinctorum
GTGTAATAAATTTTACTACACTTGAGAATGTATTTAATTTCCCTACACTTTTCATATGTGTAACTAAAATTGTGTAATTAATGGACACATTTTTTTTTGTAGTGGTTCCTTCATTTTTTCTTCCAGAATGTTACACAAACACACACACACACACACATATAAGTCAGTCTCTTGAAAAATTATCTTTCCATAAGTCATGAAAATACCAAAATTTAAAGTGTAAAGTAGAAGAAACGAAGATAAAATTTTCGAGTTGCATGAATCGGGTTATAAACTTTATAAGTATTAAATGTTGTATAATAAAATTTTAATATTGCAACTAAGACCTTTTACCTTTTATTATTATAATTAAACCCCGTTTTTCATAAATCTATGGAAAGACGATCTTTCCCAACACTTTGCCTATATATATGCCCCTCTCTTTTTAATTCTCGTGAATAAATATACATACTCCCTCCGTCTCGACATAACCTACACAGAATCTTTTTCACGGTATTCAAAAAATATATTTGACCATTATATGTTTAACTATGTGTAATAATTGCAAATAAAAAATTAATATTCGATAACTGATTCATCTAATATTCTATTAGTCACATTCGATGATATCATTGTTTATACATCTATTCAAATATGTGGTCAAAATTTAACAATGTTGACTGTTAAATAGTAAGTGTGCAGATTATATTGAGATAACAAAAAAGAATATATTATTTTGGACTTGCGCTTGAGAATCCTTCATTTTCCAACCACAACACAATCACAATTTCAAATTCTTACTTGAAAGAAATATAATCTCTATGTAAAATTTATTTGATGAGAGAAATAACTACTCATCAATTTATGCCTAAATTTATACTTACTCTGTTTCATTGGATGTGACACACTTTCTTTTTTTGATTGTTTTTGTGAATTTGGCACACTTTCCTTTTTTTGGTAAGATTCCTTCATTTTCATCCACTCATTCAATTTTTTTTCTTTCTGAATTCAATTTCATCTATTCATTTCATTCACCTAAATCCAAACACCTAAGTCTAGCGTGCCACATCCAATGAAACAGAGGTAGTACATACTATACACTTTTAAATTTTGAAAACGCCTTAAGTTAGTTATTTGATTTTTTTAACCCCATAGGTTAGCAGCAGTTATATTTTAATAAGATTAATAATATTAACACTATAAGATTGATAGTTATTTGAGAAAAATTAAAACAAGATTAATACATTTTTCCAAATTAAACAAACACTAGAAAGTGTTGGTTTCATCTCAAAGAAGCGGTTATTCCAATTTAAAATTTCAGTTAACGGAAAATTACCATTCAATCCCATTTCTTCTTCTTCTTCTCCCTCCATGTGAAATAAAATTTTGATTGATCATTTTCTTCCTCCTCAAACCCAACCGTCAACTTTTTATAACCTTTTTTTTTTACAGAACAAAGTTCCGAGGTTTGTTTTTATTTTTGTTACATGAAATATTGCATTATGTTTATGTATATATAGTTGGCAGAGTTTTCTGTTTTATTGCGCATTGTTTCGTTATTGAACTGTGTAATAAGTGTTACAAAAGGAACTTTCGAGATCAGAATTCTTTCATTTGATTGGTTATTTTACTAATTAGATATTAGACGTGGTTTTAATGGTTAGGATCTAATCATTCTTGTGGTTGAAAAATGGATGTTTTGGCATATGGAAAATTTTAATTAATGATCAAAGAAATAGAGTCATTTAATCGGAATTATTTCCAATTCCGTGGGAATTAATCTAGTCATTCACTGACACTTATTCTTCTAAGTTTGATTTCTTAATGTTCTTACGAATAATTTAGTTCTGAGAATTATTTTGGAATATTTCAGAAATGGGGAATGCAGTTGGTTCAGCATTTTCTGGAATTTCTGACGCTGTAGGAAAATTATTAGGGCATCCACTTGATTTTTTGGCCGGAAAGTACTGTAGGTACAATCTTCCCCCAAGTTTTAGGGTTTATATTGTGGCTTTTCATCAAATTGATTTTGAAAATATTTTTTTATAACTATTTCATTGTTTAATTTGAAGCAGCAATTGTGGACCGACATGGGATTTAACGTGCTATATCGAACACTTTTGTATCTCACATTTGCTCAAGTTGGCTCTAGTGGTGGTGTTATTGTACTTTGGTGAGCATTCCATTTTCTTATGCATCGAATAAAACTTGTGTTTTACATTTAGTTATTAAATTGATTTAGTTACTCCATTATAAAATTTCTGAAATTGTAGAGCATCTGTTAATCTAGTGGATGTATATTTTTTATATGACATTCTAATAGAGTTATAGATTGAATAGAAGCAGGTTAAGAAAATAACACTTTTCTGATTTGAATTTTGTAATATTATTTTCTATCACCTTCAAATATTAAGGTAGAGTAAAATACAGATGAAATGTCGGGAACTTTTTAGTGGAAGATGGAGCTTAGGAAAAAAATTCTAAGAAATTTGTTCCAATAGACAAAAGTTTACTTCAAAAGTCTTGTGGGATCTAAATTGTAATACTCAATGTAAGTGAATTTACTTGAAGTAGGAAATTGTTTCCCATAAATTATAGTCTAACAAATGTAATGAATACAAGTTGTTTACCATAAAACTTTTGTATTTTCATTTGCAATACGCAGTGCTGCTATTGTTCTACTTGTCATACAAGTTGGGAATTTGGCAATGCATCTGTCACACCATTTGTAGAAGCATATGGGCATGTTGTGCTATTTATTTCTCCACCATAGAATGTTGTTGCACTTTCTTGTGCTCCAAGCTTGACAACCATAACCGCCGGCGAAGGAGAAAGCGAAGGCGGGCCGTCGATGTGGAAGAAGCCACGGCAATTAGTAGCGAAGAACATGATGATGACGACGATGATGATGATGATCGCGATGATCCTCGGTCGCCAGAATACGTTTCAATTATACAAAGACGGAAGCTTCAATCGCGACGAGATAGAGATAGTAGAAAAGAACAAAATCTGAGGAGGGCGTTAAGGCCGAGGAGTCATCGAATGCAAGTTAGGGTTAGTGAAAATCCGATTGGATCAAAGAGAAGAGTTGAGCACCACAAGAAAGATCATGAACGTCATCATCATGTTGATCCAGCTGATCACATTAGAGTAACTAGAACTTCAAAATTTGCACAAAAAAGAGGTAGTTTCAAGGGCTCAGTATATCATCATAGAATGTAATTAATGTATGGAGGATATTTCAAATCATTGATTAGAACAATATGATTTGGAAGTTCATATTGTAATACAATTTGAAGATTGATTTTACTAGAATCTTTCAGGGTGATAATGTTAATTGATAGTGTCAATGTAAACATTTTAATAGCAGAAAATAGGCTGTATCAATGGTGGTGCACACAGTCGGTTACGAATTGCAGTCTTTTTTCTACAATTTGATGAGAATGAACCTATATATATAATTTTAAAAATCTTGCTGATTTATAAACAATTTTTTTCTTACTCCCACCAGTTTGAAATGAAAAAATGGAAAAGAAAGTATTTAATTATTCACAAAGAAAGAAAGATAAAACTAGGAAAAAATACGAAACTAATCCTATTATTTTCTGAAAGTGATAGCCTAATCCTGTAAAATTTGAAAGTACAATTCTAACCCTAAGTTTTACCGTTAATGTGCCTTGTGAATTCTAATTCTAACCCTAAACCCTAATGTGCTGATATAACATTTTTACAGTGTTGACTTGACATTTTTAGGCATTGACCAAAGATAAAATAACTAAATTACCCCTAGCTTTCAAATTACAAATCTATTGACAAAAATACCTCTTCTTCTTTTTCATCTCCGCCACCATCGCCATGCCGCATCCACTGCTCCGCCGCCGTCGCCAGCAGCGGCTGAAATTTGGACTTTTGCCGACATCTGGAGTTCCGCCCCTGCCCCTCCCGATTCCCAGCGCTACTCTGCCAGAAAACATCCCTGCCCCTCCCGATTTAAAGAGTGGCGATGCTCAGGCGCACGGCGGCACTGGTATAAGGAGGTGGGCCCACTCTGCACCGTTACAATCCACTATGAACCCCGCAGCGCCGCCGGTGATGTCATTGCCGGAATGGGATGATAATAGTATTGGATCTGATGGCTGTTCCCAAAAAGAAGGTAAATTTGTTCATTATTTTCATTATTGAGAATCAAGATCATTTTGTAGGATATTATAGAAGTGTTGTAAAGGGTTTTTTAGTGGCTTAATTTGGTGGTGCAATTGTGCAAATTCACATATATTGAAAGAATATGATGAAGAAATTCAAACTATAATATTGGATTAATGAGATAAGTTTCCTTTACTTTGTTATTGTGGATAGAGAATGATGATTTAGAGAATGTTTGATGGTATGATTCAGGTTTCTAAACACAAGAGAGGGATAAGAAATGGACCCAAGGCTCTCGAACCTGTGCCTGTAATTATCCGCTGCAAGTAAGACCTTTTGAGGTTTCTGTTTTCGGGATTTTCTTCCGTAATATACTACATTATGCATCCTGATTTTGGTTCCAAGATTGGAGTTTTAATGTTGTGTTTCGTGTATGCTATGTCAGATTGTTTGAGAAAAGTTGTTTGTCGGATGATATGATGGTGATGAAGGTTTATATCTTTATTGAGTATATATGCTCGATAACCTTAAAATTTCGGGTCCTGATGTGATTCATGGCGAAAGAGTTCGTTTACTTGAAGAAAGAAGATTTATCTTTGTGATTTTGGAACTAGTTTGATTATTGATTTAATTTGAATTGTCTGTGACTCTTCCCTGCTAGATTAGTTTTTTACGCCTGATTTTATATCTTTATCGAGTATATGTGCTCAATAATCTTGAAAAACTCGGTTCCTGATGTAATTTATGGTGAAAGAGTTTGTTTTCTTGAAGAAAGAAGATTTATCTTTGTGATTTTGCATCTAATTTGGTTATTGGTTGAATTTGAATTGTCTGATTATTCCTTGCAAGATCAGATTTTCATGCCCAATTCATCAGTTTAGCAGCCTTTTATTCGGTTTCGAGATGTAGAAAAGTGGGATGCATAGGTATTTTACCGCGTTGTCCCTCTGTAAATACTAAAATCCTCGATGCGTATCATTTTGTTTTGCTGCTATATGTGTCCTGTAGCTCCCAGCGAATGGGAAAAAAATCTATCTTGCATCGTGCTCATTTCACAGGATTCGATAAGATACCATTGATCCTTGATTGGCTTCTCACTTGCTTAAACAGAATAGTTCACATTGTACCATTCGTTTGTTTCCCCTCATTCCAGTTTGTAGCAGGGTTTTAGGATACGTCTCGATGGACAATCACCTCTTTATGCCTACTTGGGACCATCATTTCACATTGTCATTCTTCTGTATTAAGTTCAGAAATTCAATGTCCTTTCTGGTTAGCACTTTGCACTTAGTTCCACAATTTTCTCCTAAAAATCATAGGAGCAGCCTGATTGAACCATCAGTTCGGTTTGCTGCTATATAAGAGCCCTTCTGTAGCTCTCAATGAATGGGTTGTTTGAGTGTTATGCGTGCATTTAGCTGGATTTTTCGCATGGAAATCTAGGAGATAGGATTCTTTCGATTCTTGACTTGTTTTACGATTGCACTCTGACGGGGTACGCGGACAAGTCAAGCTCCCTCATGTCTTTTGTTGCAGCGGCATCAGGCATAGCCCCCCGGTGAAGAAAATTGATGGAATTCTGAAACATGGGAGCAAGATCCACGAGTCCCTATCGTCTTTCTACAATGCTGCTACACATTGGTTTCAACCCGATGTATAAGCACATACAGAAAGGGAAAAGGAAGAAAAAACTCGAAACTCCTGATGGTTTTCAACTTTTTGCTGGTACAATTAGTAGCTGGTCTTGTTTTTCTCAATCATCTTCAGTGGAGTTAGACGATGTTAGTGTAGCTTGATTATACCTAATTCTATGAACGTGAATTTGGAGTTAGACAATGTTAATGTGCCACTCTACTACTCTTCAATGGCATGAAATGATGCTGTTTTTGCACTTAACCGATGACATGATCTGTGCATTGTTAGTATATGGTAAACTTTTTTATATTAAAAAAAGGGGCAAATTTCATCCAATGAAATGAAAGTGCTTAGGTTCGAACTCATTACCTCCATCTAATCATCTGCTAGGCCAATTAGGTTGGACCAATTGGTACTTGGAGCAAAAGGCGAAATCTCTCACCCTCACTCCCTGTCATCCGACACCATGGCAGTGTATTACTTAGTTTTGTTGTTGGTGGCCAAAATGGGAACAAAAATTCAGCTCAAATGGGCGAGGGTATTTTTGTCATTTCGAGTTCGGCCAACACCCAAATTGATACGTTAACGCCGGAATTAAGCCAAAAGGCTATATTTGTACAATTCGCCATAAAGTTCAAGTTATCTTGACACTTTCTCATTTTGTATGGTTATATTGACATTGTAAGTAGATATGGCAATGGGGCAGGGCAGGGCGGGTATGGATTATGGTACCTTCGTACCCATGCCCACCTAAAATTTAATACTCATATCTGCTTTATCACCCATGACGGGTACAATTTTAAAATCTGACTCTGTCGCATCGGGTATTATCTAAAATTCGCTTCCGCCCCATCACCTACTTGGGTCTTCATACCCAATTCAAATCCATTTTACTCACCTCATTTATATCTCCAAAAAACACCTGAATTTTACATTAAAATTAATAATTTTAATATTAAAAGTTTAATAATATTTACATGAAAAATATTACAAATAAAACATGTGCATTATGGATGAATAATTATATAATAAATTAGTGTGTACATATCGGGTATAGTGGGGCGGGGCGGGGGTGGGGCGAGTATAAACTAATATCCATGTCCGACCCACTACCCATGGCGGGTATTGATTTCCATACGCATACATGCCCCACCTCCACGAAAACTATATCCATACCCGCCCCATTAGGGCGGATGTGGGGCGGACTTGCACCAAAGCCCAACTCACTGTCATCCATAACTGTTAGTCTAAAGTTAGAGTCAGGCGTGTAAAAATCCATTTTGTTAATAATATTTTTAATTCTAATTAGATAAGTCAAAATAAGATCAAATTCTCACCTTTTAAAGTAGACGTGTAAAACCCAATTATTGTCCCATAAAATGCACACAAATCTGTTTAAAATTAGATGCCATTTGGCAAAAAAAAAAAACAATCCGTTCGGATCCTTTATGTCCTCTCCGAATTGGAAAACAATAATTTTAGCCAGCTACTTGGCATTGGCAAACAGCAATAATGAAATGATGCTTGTTTGATGGTTTTGTGACTGTTGGAGTAAACAAAATTTGTTGATTATTTTTGTGTGGGCCAATTTCTTCAATTGTAGATTTGGATAATTCAACTATCCTCGTCAGCTCCATGCTGTTCTGAGTCATATGGCAATGGGCAACTAGTTGTATTCACCGACATTTTTATGGATTATATGGTGGTCTATAATGTATTGTTCTTGTCACATTATAGCTCCTAACTGAATTTAAAATAGAACACATACCATATGCCTAGGGTATGTAGGTCTCACTCACGCAATGTATGATGAAACTCGTAGTGTAATGATTCCGCCGCTCGCCCCGGCTTGCCCCTCTAATTCCGCCGTTGAAGATAAGGTAGATAAGTAATCTGATGTTACCAATACTACATACTCCCTCCGATTTTCTAGCATTGCCTCTCTTTCCATTTTTATTTGGTTTTTTTAACAATGATCCTTTCCCATTTTGGCAAAAATTAAGTTATTTTCACCCACCCAATTTACTTTTTTACTCTCTCAATACAATTTTCAACTCTCATTTTACTTTTCTTAAATAATGTATCATTTTGTTTGGGAACAATGTTACAAAACCAGAGGGAGTATAAGATTCTCCAAGAAATTACCAACGAAGCACAGCATTAGGGTTTTCAAAACTACAAACCTTGTCATATAAATAAGATATGCAACAATCAACAATAAAATCCAAGAGAAATGGAAGAAGATAACAACGTAAATTACTGAAAAGATGCATAAATCAGAAACTATCTGATAGTTCAAATTCCATTACAAGAGAATGACCAAATTTGCAGGGCTTTCCACAAAAAATCAGAGCCCTGCTTCTTGCTAAAATCTGAAGTTCACTATTTACACACAAATGGAAATCTACCATGTTGAACTAATTGGGAGTTTCAATCTACTCCTCAAGAATGCTTACTCATTAACCTTGCAAATCAAACCGCTCGGGTACTAATCAAAACCCGCTCGAGAAAGAATCATGCAAATATCTGAACCCTAATCTAAGCTCATGTGATCCTTAGGCCATCACAGCAGCTCTGTCGTCATCTCGAACCAATGTGGAACCATCCAAAACAAGATCTCCCATGGTCATCTTTTTTCCATCGCTGTAGTCCAATTCCAACGGCAATGAAGTTGTTGTTTTAGGTAGCTCACCAGCTGCGACTAAAGCCATTATTTCAGACTCTTCAAGCCCTCTTGCAGGACCAAGACTAAACCTGTCCGAACCACCATACTTTGCTAAAGCATCTTTGAACTTCTTGATCTGCCATACCGAAGAATCAACATCACAGACAATGCTAAAAGAACACAATTACGTTGTATGGATCATATCTAGCCAAATTCAATCAAGACAAGTTTACGCGAAATCAGCTACGTTGACCATATCTAGCCACATTGTATCAAACTATGCGCTCATGTCACGGTATGAATCATATCTCGCCAAATTCAATCAAGAAAAAGACCCCATTTACACGAAATCAGCTACTTAAACCATATCTAGCCACATTGTATCAACTACGAAAAACCGATTACATAAAGATCAAATCTTGATGAGCTATCTCACCGTTGCATTAGTACAGCTGAAGCTGCACAGCTTGCCCTCGGAACCCCGATAGAACCTGAAGAATGGCAGAACATGTATGTTCAAACTGTAGCACATAGTCTTGAGCTCCTCATAGTTGACTTTCAGGAAAACCGCATTAGGGTTTGATTCAGCCAGTTGACAAATCTACAATCACAAAACAAACCTCACAATCAAACGTCCAACCGCTTGTCTGCTCAATTTATCGTGCCCAATCTAAACAACCTGAATACATCTAACATTAATCAATACTTATCAATCAATAACTTGGTAACATTGAATACATGAATGGTGATTATTACTCCTAAAAATGGAATCTTTGGACTGAAAAATTCAGCAAAACCATGAAAAATCCAACATACCTTAGGATGCAGAGCTTTGCAGCCTCCACAACCAGGGGAATAGAAATCAATAATCACCAATCTGTCACCAGCATTCAACAGAGAATCAACAAGCTCATTTGCAGAGTGGATCTCAATCATGTTGGGCTTCAGAGTTTTCTCCCACCACCTCATAGCTTTGCTTACACACAGAGATGTTTGGGCCTGAAACTAAAAAAACATTAAAACACACAAAACAGAAACAAAATCACCAAGAACAGCAAAAAAGGTAGTACCTTAACAGCAAAAGAAGCAGGATTTCTGGCATTATAGCTCTTGAATGACAAATCTAACTGTTTTCCCATGAATCCTCTGGGCTTTGAATCCACAAACTGCCATTGCGCTTGAGATCTTTTGGCTCCATAGCACCCTAAAAGGGTATCGTTTGAACTGTAAACAGAGACGCCAGTTTTCAGAGAATACGCCATTGACGATGAACCCAGAACAAGATCGAGCAAAACTTGAAGGGCGAATGGATAGGCGAAGAAATTGGAGTATGAAAAGAGCAAAACTGGAATGGGTTTGGTGGGGTCTAAATAGAGAGCGGAAGATGCACTTAATCCTCAAACCAAAATCCAAAACTAGAAAACCTGAAGGTAGTTAAATTCAAATGGATAATTCGAAATAGTTTTTTTAAAAATTGGATTTAGAGGACTGAGGATTAATTAATGGCAAAATTTTGGGAAAACTCGTCTTCCCACGGGACTATGAAAATACGTGATTTAATTAAACTAGTAAATGTAAAAAGTTTTAGTTGCAATATTAAAAATTTATTATACTACATGGAGTAGTTATAAAGTTTATATAACTTCATTCATGCAACCCAAAATTTTTAACTTCATTTATTTTAATTTACATTTTAAACCTTAGTCTTCCAATAACTTATGAAAATTCCATCTTTCAAGAGTCACGCTAATTGTTAAGCGACTCTATTTAGATATTAGTTGGTCTAAAATAAAGTTTTGATGTTTGTTAAATTGTTTCTAAAAGATTAATTAAGCTAGATGTAATTTTTCTAAAAGATTAGGATTGATTTGTATTTATCCTGTGGTAGTAAATCCACACGGTGGGCTATAATTACGGCTGACTAGCTAATCCAATCCAGTCTTATTTTCTCTGAGTCAGTTACTGTTTTAATTCGCCGCATACTCCGCTTTGGATAAGGTTTTTTTTTATTAATATTCTAAATCAAGGATAGACCGCCGCAGACACTGCAATATTTCAAGATCCGATATATTTCCTTGCTATAATTGGTGTGACAATAGTGTTACTCTCTTTGGGGCGAATCTACACACTTACTATTTTCTTCGATTTTTTTTATATTGACATTATTTTCCTTTTTAAACTATCTTTTTGTATTGGCACTTTTTTCTTTTGGTAAATTTTAGATTATTTTAATTCATTAAATTTAATTTTTTA
>JAULKM010000010.1:1205527-1221582 GCA_032355605.1 Rubia tinctorum
GGGAAATAGGTTTGGGGGGGGGGGTAGAATTTGATTGCTTGGGATGTATTGTTTGAGAACGATATTTTAAAAATATTGGTTTATTTGTTAGATGTGAGACACTAGATTTTTTTGATGTTTTAGGTTTATTTGGATTGTTTCAGTATTTTAATGATGTTTTATGGCAGTTGAATCCTTTTGTAATGAATTATGTTTAACAAGTTATTTCAAATGCAACAACAGTAGAATGTATAAATGCAGTAGAATATATGATTGTCTTGTTTAAATCAACATCTTCATCACTACTTTTGTAAAACATCAAACAAAAAAATTGAACCATCACAAGGTAACTGTGTAACATCACATTATGACAATAAATAATAATCAAGTTCCAACAAGCTGATTTTAGATGAATTGAGCATTAAGTGTATTTTAATTTTGTGTTGGATGTTATTTATTTTATTTTTTGAAGTTTTAACTAATTTTGTTTGAACTCAACTATCCAAACCCAGTCCAATTTAACCCGAATTTCAACCTGGTTCAGATGCGAATTCCGACGCAACTTCAACCGGATTAAGATGCTATTTCCATCGGATTCCGAAGCGATTATGACGCAAATTCCACAAGATAATCTGGTACTATACCTGGGTTCCTGATCAAGGATTCAAGGCTAGGAAGTACTCATTCTTGAAGCCCGAGTTCACAATTTACCTATTGGAGGATATTGGGTACTAGAGGTACATTACCATCTACCACATCTTCAGATAATTTGAGAGCTCGTGCTAGGATGAGAGCCGCCACTGCAGTTCCTCAAAGACCGGAAAGGAGGCGACGGTCGGAGGAGGCGGGCGACGGTCGGAGGAGGCGGTCGACGGTGGAGGAGGCGTGCGAGAGAGAAAGAGGAATTTGGGCCAGAAAATTATCTTTGCAATTAGATCCCTGGAATTTTGTGCATCTTTTAAAAAGGATCCCGAATATTAAATAATTAGATTAGAACCTCCGAATTTTCATTATTTTCCTTTCGTCTTACCACGAGACGGTCTCGCATGAGATAAACTTTTTTTCCCATGTAACACACATCATGTATAAGAAATTTTAGCTTATCATTAAGAATGATATCATTATGTTAGTGTTGAATTATATTAGTTAAGCTTATTTATTGATATTCGACTTCTATAATATCACTCAAACACTACATTTAATTTCTTGAGAAAATTGCTTTTATAATCATACTCATTTTTACATAAGTGCCAATATAACCTTTTGATAATTGAAAGTGCAAATATAACCCTAGATAATTAATGTAAGTGCAAGTACATCCATTCCGGTAATTTTTAGCCAGAATTAAGTGAAAAGATATTTTTACCCCCTCTTCATTTGCTTCTTCGTTTCTGTTTTCAATCTGTACGACTCTTTCGCCTTCTTCGTTTACTCAACTTCTTCAATTTGTTTTTTCTTATTCTTTGATTCTTCTTATCTCACTTGCTTCTTCCTCTCTTGATTCTTCTTTGATTGCTTCTTTGTTTTTTTTCTCTTCAATTTTTTGATTCCGTCATCAGGGGTTTTAGGGCGGCGGCGAGTGGGTGGTGTTGAGCGGCGGAGGTAGTGGTGCTAGGGTTTGTGGCGGTGGAGGTTTGGTGACTGGTGGGATGAGGTGGCGGTGGGCGAGGGATGACTAAAACCTAGGGACGTTACTGAAACCTAGCGCCGCCGTGACTGAAACCCGCTGAAACCTAGCATTGTGCGATCAATGAGGGAGGAGACGCATGGGACATAGAGGGTGAGGTTGCAGGAGAGATTAGTGTTGGTGGTCAGAGACTCGCATTTTGGTGGGGAAGTCGATGCAGCGGCCCTCGCGGAGATGAAAGATGGGAGTAGCGGGGCTGACTGGGTGATGGTGGTGCTGGTGGTGGGAGTGCTGGAAAGTGGTGCTGGTGGTGGGAGTGCTGGAAAGTGGTGATGGGGTGGGAGTGGTGGTGGCTGGGAATGAGGGTGATGGAGGTGGCAGAAAATGAGATGAAGAGGGAGGGGGAGACACTTTTACGTTTTAGGTCAGAGGGTATGTTGGTTATTTTATATGTGGTCAACGTCGAAAAATGTGTCATAGGGTCATATTGGTCCTTGTGTCAAATAAGGTTTTTTTTGCACTAAAAAATATCTTAGAGTTATATTGACACTTGCTCAAGTAGTTAGACATCCCTAATTTCTTTTATTTGAAAATATAGACAAAAAAGTCATAGTTATGAATACCGCAATAAATTATTTTTGAAAATTTAAAAATATGGAGTAGCGTGTAAAACTTAAAACTTACGAAGTTACATTTTAATTTTATTTTTATGATAACCAGGTCAAGATATGATTGTTGACTAGGTTAGAGTAATGCGTCAACCACAATTGACCATCGGAGAATTGAGAGGGTGGCGATGCCTGTTGGCTTCTGATCACTGTCCAAGGGCGGTTCAGAAGAAATAAAAGTCAAAATCGTTTAACCGGTAGATTTTCAACACTTCCGACCTGAGGATTTCAGCTAGATTAGTATATCTTGGTCCGTTTCGCTAATTTAGACTTGTGTGGTTATCGGTCTATTGTCCGTTTATTCAGGTATCCTACGGGTTCATATTATAGGCAGTTCTTGGCTATAAAAAATAATTAGATTAACTCTTGTAGTTTGGTTTAAAGAGTTTACAAGTTAAATGGAGAGTGAAAATATTTTTAGTAGATGTGCTTTCATAGTCTCGATTTTAGGGAGTATATTTTGTTAATAAGGAAAGCGTATTTGGACCAAAGTCTGTATGGTTTGTATAATTCTCAAAAAATGCCAAGACTGATATGTCATACGGTGACCAATTTGGGTCGAGGCACTGATTTCAACTGGTAAATTTTGTTCGACGAGTTTGGGTTCATCTTGCAGGACGATTTCACAATAAACAACCAACATATATACAATGTCGTAGACTACTCCTGTTGCCACAGAGACTCTTGATTTGAATTTTTACAGTATAGTGCTGTTTGAAGTAAATGATATTTTGTTGTAATTGCACATGTACAAAATTAAGCATCACAAAAAAAAACTTCTAAAATCTTTTCCTAATGAAAAATTATAAATTTGTAAAAAAAAGACTGTTAAACTAGAAGAAAAACCCTAATAAAAATAATTAACGATAAATTAATTGTCAAACACGCACAAAGACAGATGTTGGGAACTTAATTGAATTGAAATGAATTAAATTGAACTGAACTGTCGAAAGATATTATAATATGATTGGATTAAGTTAAATTTCATCAAATTAAATTTATACTGAATTGAATTGAATTGCAAATAGAATTCGGAGAACATGGCCAAAAACAACATCTTAAAAATTAATGTTATTCTTATACTCCAAAATAAAATCAACAAAATTAAATTGTAATCATGACTTTCCATGAAATCTAGAACCAATAATCTTTTCTTTTTTGGAAAAATAATATCAGTAATTAATCGTATTAGAAGACTCTCATCACATTTCTATTTAAACTTACATCCTCATAACAATTACCTTCACGGACTTATTTTGCAAAATTCTCCCACAGATAAAAAATGGCAAAGTTCTCATTCTGGTTCTGCTCCTTTCTCGTCCTCTTCCTTCTAGGTTTGTTCCTTTTCTCATTTTTTAATGTTTATATTAACCACTTTTTATGTCATTTTCTTCTCTCTAAATTTGTGGTTGTGTATATTCCTCATCGATTTTACAGTCAATAAAATAAAACTTTTTTTCTTGAAGAAAATTCATTTGCCAAACATATATACTTCGATTCACTAACATTAACTCAACTAAATCATACAAAGGCGGAATCGACAAACAAGGCCAGCCTTATATTGAGGCAAGTAAAAGATTCGGCTCAAACCCCTGACTTATTAACTATGCAAGGACCTCATTATTTATTTTTATAAAATACTGTGTATGGAGAAAAAAAAGAAATATTACAATACTCAATTAACCACCTCAATAATATTCTTATATTTTCCATATGAGACGTCATTTTACTAATATTACACACCTTAAATATTATATGTGGGATTCAATTTTACAATTGATTTTAAACCCCTAAAAGTTTAGGGACAACGATGTCTAGGAATTAGAAATAAAACTGATATATTTTTAAAAATCTTTTGCAGCCATCTCAAGAGCTACTCAAGTAGTACCACAACAAAAATGTAAGAAAATTTTGGACCCAAATGTCTGTATTTTGGCGATTTGCCGAAACGACTGCATTGTTCAATTCAAAGGAGAGGGCTTTTGCTCATACAATATGGAACTTAGCCATTTTCAGTGCACTTGTTCTTATAGTTGTTCCACGTGATGAAATTGGGGCTATCTATTTTCCTTTTAGTTCATTTCAATGTAATGAAATTTTGCTCAGTTAAATTTTATTATAACTGTTAATCAATTGTTTAACTTTTTTTTTATTTTGTTTCAATTTAATTTCGTTCAATTTAATTTTTACTATTTTGGAAAGTCAAGTCATATAATTAGTACTCCCTCCGTCCCAATTAAGATTGCACTTTTGCTTTTAACACGATGTTCAAGAAATATGTTTGACCGTTAATATATATATATATATATATTTACGTGCAGTAGCGATAAATAAAAAAATTAATATTTAGATAGATACTAGTGTTCAAAAAATATATTCTGAGAATGAGGAAGTATTACATATAGAAATTCAAGAAAATATTGACATTGTGTATTGCATTGATCTTAATTGCAGTTGATTATCTTTTCCAAAATCCTTCTAGGCGCAAATCCAACGCATCAAATATTTCATCATTACAATTTGTGGTGACTATTTTGGAAATGAAATAAAGTTGATAATTCATTCGTCCCTACTCAAATTGTAACCCGATCGAAAATCAAAATGCGAAGAATTGGTGAAGAAACTACGATGAAATCGAATTCGAATTAAGCTCCTAAACTTCTTTGCATGTTATAATTTTGACCCCAAATCTAATGTATTAGCATTTTGACCATGAATTTTGAAAACTCCTGTTTTATAATTCTACTATTTTCAAAGGATAATAAACTCCAAACTACAAAAAAAGAAACTAACCTATAAATTTTAAGAAAAAGAATTTCTATTTTCTTAATATCTGTCCTTAATTTTGAGAGGATTTTTATCTTAATAAATTATCACAATTGTTTCCAAATAAGATAGGTATATTAATATGTATAAATTATTCCTATATATAGAGTAGAATGATCACGAAAATTGTATCTGAGGCAATCTATAATAATACTGAAATTATTGGGAATCATTTAATTAGATTCTGGTGACTTTTTAATTTAGAACTGCTAATTTTTTTCATACATCTTTTGACACGCCATAATCATATAAGTTTTTAAACATAGAATATCTTCTTTGAGTACTTCTCTTGAAAGATGATGTTTCCATAAATTATGGAAAAAATCAAGATTCAAAGTGTAAATTAGAATAAATGAAAATAAAATTTTCGGGTTGAATGAATCAGGTTATAAACTTTATAACTACTGCACGTTGCATAATAAATTTTTAATATTGTAACTAAGACCTTTTACCTTTTATTATTCTAATTAAACTCCGTCTTTCCATAATTATATAAAGACGAGTTTTCCCAAAACCTTACCATCTTCCTTTTGGAAAAAAAGAATAATATTATTTCTATATATTTCGATTCCGACTATTTCTTTTTCTTTCTAAATTAATGAACGAAATTGATAGAAATAAACCAAAGCTCATATTTTTTTCTATGCGTCATATTTTTTTTTTATTTTTTTTACCTTAAATCCAAATTTTAATCCGTATAATTTATCTAAATAAATACCATTATTTAATATCACAACAATTATGACGCGTAGTTTTTTTTACACATATATAAAGGGCATCCCCTTAGCATAATTCGATCACCAACTAGAACATTTCTTTTGACTAGAGGAAAAATTGTCACAAATGACAAAGTTTCCACTCTTTATTTTAAAAAAACAAAGTCTTCACTCTCATTCTGAAGTTTTTTCGTCTTTTTTAAGTTTGATTCCCTAAGCATACATATATACAACATTGTTGACACATTTAAATATTCTTTCAATAAATTTGAATGTTTACTTTCCTTGTTTTAGGCCATGTCCTTTAAATCTTATTTGAATTGATATGTTTTGATTTGATCTGATTTGAACTGAATTAAATTAAAAATAAGTGTATTGAGAAATAGTAATGTATGACTAACTTAAGTCAAATTTCACTAAATTAAATTTTACTGAAATAAATTGAATTGAGATGAACTGATTTTTTTGGTGGAGCCGTGTTTCATTCCCTCAAATAAAAAACTCAATTGTACAAAGTCTCATTACTATTACAGCCAACCCAAAATCAAAACATGCCCAGTTCAAACCCTATACGAAAATTCGTTCTTAACTATTACTCCAACTTCTCTGCTGCTTAAATTTTTGCTGCCATAACTTCTTCTGTTCCTCTCCAACCACCTGTTATAAAAAAAACAGCAGCAATCACAAATGAACTTCCTCCAAAAAAAAACCTAGCCGCCGCACCCTTTTTCTTCTTCTTCAATATTTTCCCCCATCTTCCCATTAGGGGAGATGGGGATCAACAATTTATTTTAATTTATGTTTCTTTTATTCAATAAGTGTGATATTTATCTCCACAGATTAGTTTTGTTCTTCGACCTGATCGATTATATCGTTGTGTTCATGATGATAGCTTGATTTAGTTGTTCACGTTGATATATTATTCTCGATCTGCTTTACAGATCGTGCGTTCGCAATTTTGTTTGTGCTTTTGCTTTTGGGTTTTCATTAATTTGGATACGTCATCAAATCTGTGTTTTTCAAGGTGTTTACAATTTGGACAACATAGATAGTAGTTGGGTCAAGTGGTGTTACAGTTGTAGAAGATCCCTGTTTGGTGGAGTGATATTGATGCGTGATATGCTCCCCTTTACCAAGTGGTAATGTTTTCGCAGGAAACAAGTTATTATCCCCGCGGGCGATGTTACAGTTTTTTATTGGATCTCTGATTTGTAATAGTACGGACTATCAGTTTGGTTGACTTGTAATTTAAATATCCTTGCAATATGTTAGTTATTGCTAGAGGCTAGTTAGGTTGGATGTCAATTTCACTCATTGTAATAGCCGTTGGGTATTTTCCCCATTATCTTGGAATGATTTTTTTTATAAAAAATAGCAGCAATCATTCTGAATCTTTTTTAAAATTTCTCCTGCTACATCCATAGTAACAGAATCTATGAATACTCCTTTAGTCACTAAAGCTTGAGTCACTGAAACCAGCAATGCCAAGTTCATGGAATACTTGCTTGGTGAATCTGCATTGAACAAATAAATTATTCGGGCTCTCATTTTTTTGTTCATCACATAGAAGGTAGTCAGGAACTCCAACCTGGATACCCAGACTCCTTAATCTATCCTGAGTAGATAACCTTCCCAGTGCCATCATCCAGAAAAAAAGGAATGTTTTGGTTGTAGATATTTACTCCATACTGCTTTAGTAATTGCATATTCCCTTAGCTCTCCCTGCAAGTGCAAATAGGCCAACAAGATTCTAAATTTTCCTTTGGTTATGAACCTGTTTAAACATCCACCAGTCATCCTGTTTAATTCTAGTAAATATTTCCAAGAAAAACTGCTATCTGCCTTTGCCTTGCATTCATTAAGGTCTTTACCCTTCATATATAATTCCTGCACCCATTTCACCCAAAGATGATCCTTTTTGGACTGAATTTCCCAAAGCAACTTACACAGGAGTGCTCTATACCAGAGAAGGGTGTCTCTGAGTCGTGCTCCACCATTCTTCTTCCTCTTGCACAAAATTTCCCATGAGATTGGCACTAACTGTCTTGTGTTTCCTGTATGTCCCCCAAGAAAGTTCCTGCAAATACTCTCAATAGAATTATGAACATACAATGGAAGCTGAAACATACTTATCCAATATGTAGCTATACTCAAAAGTACAGAATTGATCAACTGCACTTTTGCAGCATGTGAGAGGTTCCTGTTACTCCAAAGCTTCAGTGTAGCATTCAGTTTGTCTAGTAACTTCTGACAGCTTTCCAAATTCCATTTTATGCCTGACATAGGTAATCCCAGATATGTGGCTGGCAGCTCTCCATATTGTATTTTCAGAACATCCAATAAGCACGTGCTTCCACTGCATTCATTTTTGAGAAAAAACCTTGGGATTTTGCGGAATTAATAGAGAGACCTATATTTTTCTAAAATACAGTCACAACCTCCTGAATCCCCACCATTGACTTCAGATTTTCTTTACTGAAGATCTTCACGTCATCAGGAAATAGAAGACACTGCACCTAGAGGTTTTTACACTTCATACGATATTCTATTAGTTTCCTATCAAAATAGGATGCTATCAGCCTAGAAAAATACGCCATTGATAACAACTTGTTTCACCCCTCCCCCCCTCTTGGATGTAAAAGTCTTTGTATATCCACCATTCAATGAAATACTAAAATTTAAGCTCTCCAAACATCTCTTAATCCAGAAAATGCAAATACTAGGAAATTTTAGGCTGCACATTAGATCAAATAAAAACTTTCAGTCCAGGCTATCAAAAGCCTTTTGCAGATTTATTTTCAACATACAACTAGATACTCTAGTATCATTCCAACTATATGTATGCAGTAGCCCTTGAGTAATCAAAAAGTTGCAAGATATAAATCTTCCATTCACAAAAGCACCTTGATTATCAGTAATAAAAAAGCAATACAGTTCTGAGTCTAGTTGTAATTACCTTTGTAATGATTTTATATATTGCTGAGCAGCAGGAGATATGCCTGTAATCAGATGTTGTCTGGGGATTCTCCTTTGGTATCAAAGTTATAATGGTCTTGTTTAGCTCATTAGGCATTGCATCATTTTTTGAAGAAACCTTGTACTGCAGCAGTAACATCTCTTCTCATCCTTTTCCGGGCTGCCTTAAAGAAGTGTGAATCATGCTTGCCCTCAAGTATGAAGTGAAGAAAATAAGATCAATTAATAATCCACATTGTTCAAAAGTTCTCATTCCCTCATGAGACTCTATCTAAAACAACTCAATAAAAAGAAAAGACAAAAACACAAATTACACGACAAGACAGACAAGAATTCAATATTTAAAAACTCTAGATTCTACTCTTATAACGATAAATTTTTCCTTGCCAAGGAGTATAGATTACATTAATGCACCTGAAAATCATCAATCCCCAAAGTAATTGAAATGAAAATATTAAAGATCAGGAAATCTAATCATCAATTTAGTCAAAATCGGACAAGCAATAAATATTTTCTCACAGTTTCACACAATCACTCTCAATATATGAAGGACAATCACTCGAATAATTCACAAGTTATAACACAGAGAAGTTACTATGCAAATCAGGAAGGTCTTTCTCAAGGGTTGTAACGGGGCTAGAGACCATTCAGATTGGTGAGGTCCTAGAGGTTCTAAGCTCAAACAATATCGATCAAAATATTATGCATGTCTATTTCTTGAACCATCATCCATGAATAGTAGAGATTCACCAAGAATCTCAAGTCTCATGGCTAGTAAGTGATAGCCAAGTAATAGCACATCAAATGTAGGTGCTATTTTCTTTTTTCTTTTTTTTCTCAAATTTTTCCAGCACAATTTTTCTCCAATATAGTCCAAATTCAGTCATTTTGAAGGAAAATTGCAACATAACAAACAATAAGATTTTTTTTTCACAGGTTCGACTACTCTCCAGTTTGGCCAAACAGAACCCCAACGTCATTGTTCATAACAAGATTCAGCCTTCAATTTCAAAACCCTTCTGTATGGGCAAGCTGATCATATACTCTGTAATGTCATCAACTCAAGAGAACACAATAGATGAATTCATCAACTTCAACTCCAAGAACATGCATAATATGGCCAAGAGAAAGGATAAAATAAGGCGTTGGCTAAATATATAGTAACTCGTATCAAAGAACATAGTCAAAGTTTCAACGTGTTTCACTAGGGGTTAATGTAATTGGCAGGCAATTTAAGTTGCGTGGTTCATCCTAGTGCCTTCCATCACTTTCACATATAACAACTCCAATTATAACAATTGATCTCTCAGAACAAAGATTGATGTAGATAGTGCTCTACTATACCTCAAACCTCACTTTCCAGGCTAAAAATATTCAATTAAACTCGTCCTTTTTCGTCATCTAAAAAATCATATCAACCAAATTTCACAAATCATAGAAAATCTTATTCAAAAACTTTAAGGCATATCAAATTTACCAAAATTTTTAAACAATGAATTTTACAACTAGCATAGTACTTTTATCAAGAGCCACTTGAATTTCTTCATGCCAAATTTTCAACTCAAAACAAAACAAAACATATGTTTGACTATAAAAACTGGAAAAAATATATATTTTTAATTTTTTTTTCAAAATTACAAAACAAAACACACAATAAACCTCCCCACACTTAAACTTTGCTTGCCCTCAAGAAAATAATGCAAAGTTCAAATGAGAAGAAGTTTCACACATAGTCAAACATATTAATTAATAAAATGAAGGGAAAGAGGGAACTTATAGTGGTGGGTTTCGGAGAAATTTTCAACAAGAAGAAAGCATTGGATCCGGATCAGATTCAACCGCAAACCTCCAATTTGGTCAAACGGAACCCTACGAGTCCCAGCTCTCCAAAGGTGTGAATTATCCATCGTTCAAATCCAAGTACTTCAACTCTGTAGATCAAGAACTTAGAGCAGATGGGAAATTGAAAACCTAGACAAAGAATATAAACAAAAGCGCTTATTGGGAGGCAACTATAAGTATGCTCGGTACTTCAAAACCTAGACAAAACTCCTGTCTCCATGTATGCCCACCCCAGATATATATATATATATATATGTGTGTGTGTGTGTGTGTGTGTGTGTGTGTGTGTATGTGTGTGTGCCAAACCGAATCCAAACACAACTCGGATTCTTTGGACGGAAGAAAGGAATTAGAATATAATAAAATTTATTCTAGCTCTAATCAACTAATTCCTAAAATTAAGGAATTGAAAAGAGATAATACAATTCTTATCAATATGGAAAGTGAATATCTTTATTTCTTCAAATCCATATCTCTTCAATAATTCACTTTTCATCTCATAACTTCAGCAATTCTGCTTTTGCCTCCCTTTCTTCATCCTTGGAATGACATCTTATAAAATAAGAACAATTTTCATTGGAGCACATCACCTCATTAAAAACCTTAACCTGTAAAACCCAGTGAGAAAAAACCATTGGTTAAGGGAAAAAGAGTACAATGTATAGCTCCCATCAAAACACTTAAAGTGCAAATTATATCTAAATAAAATCAAATAATCCCACAAAATATGAACACAATATAACACATATTAAAGTGACTTGTATATCTATCATAGCCAGGACTCTTGTTTGGTTGAATCCCTTGCAATGCTGTATACGCCTCTTTCTCTGTTGTTGGTTTAATCAGTTATAGCTACTTAGATACACACAAAACAGGCCCTTTAGCAATCAGTGCCTAATAGTTTTCCCTAATGCAGTCCATAGGAGTGGTTTTCCCTAATAGTTTTTTAAAATGCCCCAACGGTAATTTTTCCACTTCCTCTTTGCCTGTCACAAGTTTATCATCTTTCATTAAGCACAGTATATGCTACTTTTATTGCTTAGCCTTCAGAAAATTATAAAACAATCTAGAAGGTATATCCCCCTCTCTAAGCTAGTCACACTTTATTTTCTATAATAAGAACTGCACCTCTACTTCATAGATCTGCATAGCCTCTTCCTCCATTTGCAAAGCCTGATCCCAAGGTTTTTTCTCCATCTCCTCTTGAGTTTTGTTCAGTTTTCTAGTAACAACATCTGATCTCAGCCTGATATCACTGAAGATTTTTCTGTATAAGACCTTCAGAGGATACTGAAGTTTCCTTAAGTTATCAAATAATTGGTGCAGACTGCTCACTGGATTTTCATTCCAAACTTCATTAATTGCTGCCATGAATTCATCTGAAACAGTCCACATATTATAGAACTTAAAGGATTTTTTAAAAACTTTTTGAGTCATAGAGTTAACCTGTACCATCAATGGTTTATGATCAGATATGCTTTCTGCCTTCACCAAGCATCTAGATTCAGTCAATTTATCTATCCATCTCTGATTAACCATGATTCTATCAATTTTTGAGATTACTCTCTGATCTTTTGATCTCCTACTATACCAGGTGAAGTCTGATCCATAGGTTTTGATTTCCACCAGCTGCAGTGTTTCAACCGTGTTCCTGAAGTCTTCAATTTCATTTTCATTCACAGGATTTCCACCCTCTCTATCCTCCAAGTATAAGGGGGAATTAAAATCCCCAATGATCATCCAGGGGCAATCAACAGTCACCTCTCTCAATGCAGTCCACAATGGCAGTCTTTCTTTACATGTATTTGCTAGCACTGGCATTTAAACCCTTCAAATTACATTCAACTTGCATCCATTGAGATCCTTTAGAAATCACTGCAACATCATACATGTATTTCCTCCATCCAATCAGTATTCTTCCTCTGTTAACATAGTCATTATTTGATGAGAACTCCCAGGCTCCACAAATGTTCCCCCAAAGTTTTTTTCATTTTCTAACTGCAGTATTTTTCTGGACTATTTACACCTCTTATGTTCCAAACAAGTAAATTATAATCTATTAGGAGGTTTAAGGGGGTGTAGATTACCACTTTTACTCACATAGGTCATTCTGCTACTTCTTGAAGACTCGGCTACTTCAGGTCATTCTCTCCTTGAGCATTCTGCTTCATTTTCAGCTCTAACTTCTCTTGTTCCCCTGTTCAATACAGATTTTACAGGCTGGTCATCTTTTTCCGCCGCTGGATGGCTATCCTTTTACAAGGACATATTTTTGGACCATCTTCCCCTTTACTTATTCAGTTTTCTTCCTGCATTCTTCAGTTTCATGCCCCAACATCAGACAGAAATTACACTTACTTGGCTTCCATTCGAAGATCATTTCTGCCTTTGAATCACCTCATTCTCATCAATGTAGTCAAAAAAACTCAGGCATTGCTTCACAAAACTCCATATCCAGTTGAACCCTTGCATAATTCATCCTTTTCAGATTTAAAGTATCCCTATCTAGCATTAAAGGCTTACCTGCAGGACTGAGAATGGTACTCAGGATTTCAGGTGTCCTGTAGACATGATTGAGTCCTGGTAGCTGAACCCAAACTGGCACACTTAAAGGGGCATCATAATTCATACCTATCTTCCAGGGTTTTATCAGTACCGGTCTGCCACTCAGATACACAATTCCTTGCTTTACTGCAATGTTTCTCTTCTCTTCACTTTCAAATCTAATTAAGAACACCCCAGATTGAATCATTGATAGTTGTACCTTACCCAGACCACTCCAAATTCTATTCACAAAGCCTTCCATCACAATAAAAGGTGAGTTCATACCTAATATTTGGCAGACAACAACAGATTCCCAATTCTTTATGCTTTCATCAACACTTGACTTCAAAATTTCCCCCAATTTTTACCACCAACTACAACAGGTTCATCGAATTTCATTCCAACCGATTTATCTTTAAACAACTCAGATCAGTTCCCATTTTCTACAATGTTTTCCTCTGTTTCAGATTCCATAACATCATCACCCCATTTAAGACATTTACTTACAGGATTTTTCTGATTCTGGTTTTTCATTGTTTCGTTCTCACCCTTCTCTGAATCCATTGCTGGAATAGTCTTCTTATTTTCCGATGTAACCAGTTCAACTTGCTTTCCTTTCCCCACCACAGCTGCTGGTGAAGACACTTTCTCCTCTGTTTGCTTTCCAGAACTTTGAATTAGATCGACTTCCTTCTTGTTCTTCATATTCCCCTTTTTCCGATCCTACTATCACCATAGATTGAGGTGTGTTAATGCTGCAATTGACCGTATTAACAACCTTCCATTTTCTTCTAGATCCCCCATAGCAGAAACACTAAGGAATTAGAGGAAGTTTGAGGCAAAATTCATGTTTTCCTGATCGCACACAGTAGTGGTGTAGTCGCACACAGTCTAATTCTACGTGAACTGAATTTAACTGAACTGAAATGCAGATAAGTTTAGAAGAACATGATCTTAAGGTTTGCACTTTTTTTTAAAAAAATGGAAAAAATATGTTTCGTTAAATGTAAATTTTATTAATATAAAATATAAAATCATATAAAATCTTGTTGAATAATTTTGATGTATATTTTTATTTTCTCTTAGTTGTTTCAGTACAGGCACAGAAAAGATAAGAGAAAAGTGTTTTTATAACCATACCTACTTGACATAAATGCCAATATAACCTTCCAATGTTCGAAAGTGTCTATATAACTCTAGATAATTAGTGTAAGTGCCAAAACTTATAGGAATATGCTGATATAACCCTATAAGTTTTACGAATGTGCTGATATAACCCTATAAGTTTCAGGAATGTGTTGATAAAACCCTATCAGTTTTCATAATGTGCTGATATAACCATACATGTTGCGGCGGCGGTGTCGAAAATGGGGTTTGAGGGTTACATTGGCACTTACGTTAACTAGTTAGGGTTATTTTTGTACTAAAATTTATCTGAGAGTTATATTGGTATTTAGTCAGGTAGGTAGGTTTATATTAGCATAAAGATGTAGGGCAGTTTTTAAATCCAAGCGGTTGTCAATTGTCTAATTGTAAAAAAACAGTGCTTTCAGCGGTGCAATGGAAATGGTGTTTGGCTTTTGGATAAGAATTGTAATAACCTTGATGGTTATTTATGAAGTTTAGAAATTCAATGAAATTTTGAGAATATACTCCTGCGAATTTTGAGAGTATTATTTTGCATCTTCGGATTATATTTCCATTACGTGTTGTTTTCTTTGTTTAGATTTGTTATGAGTTCAGATTATTTTCTAAACACTTTCATTTTATATTCAATTCATATTTTCTAAAAAATAACAATTCACAGGTGAAATGCTCATTAGGTGGAATTGACATCCAACTCAACTAATTAATCTTTGGCGGTAACTAAATTATACCGAGGATATCTAAATTACATGTCAATCAGATTGATCGTCTGTACTATTGCATATTGAAGATCTAATAAAAATTGTAATATCACCATCATGATATTAACTCGCTTTTTGTGAAAATCGTGACCATTCAGCAGAGAGGAACATGTCATGCATCAATCACTTCGCCAAATGAGGATTTTCAAGAACCACAACACTACTTTTTGATCAAAACCCGATCTATATTATCCAATCAGTAACCACCTTGAAAAATACGGATCTGACTCATCCAAATTAATGAAAACCGCCCTAATAAAAAACACAAACAAAAATACGAAAAACATGATATGTATAGTCAGATCGAGAACAAAACATTGACACGGTCAACTAAATTGAGCGGTCATTATGAACACAACAGTCTAATCTATCAGGTCAACGAACAATACTAAGATAAATCCTTTCTTACCCAGTAACATAAACACTCAAACAATTTCAATTGAAAAATTATTGTTTCTCCATCACCCCATGATGGGAACACGGGGAAAAGAATATTGAAGGAAAAATATAATTTTTCAGAGAGATGAGAAAGACTTTGCAACTATATTTTGTATATGAGTGGGGGATTATACCAGCTCGCCTAACTTTTTCCGACCAAAAAGGCAAAATATACAAGTAGTGCAAGTGGCCAAGCAAAGTGTTGGACTCTTTACGAGTTGTGAATAACGTAAGTTAATGGATGTATTTCTGCGGTTAATACTCCACCCAATATATTTTATAATAGTGATCAGACAACCTTTCTCATATATACATCGTAACAGTAAACATTAAAAGTAATTTTGAACAAACATTAGAAGTTAATAAATGGCCAAATGTGCTAAACAAGAGTTTGATTGTCTGACTTGATAATTAAGGGATCTTATTTGTTTCTTCCTGCTTCTTCCAACTCCTTAAGCCCTCCAACCTTTTGTTCAATTTCCTCAATCAGTTCTTCACGCCACAGTGCTGCTCGAGCTTGTTCTTCCATATC
>JAULKM010000010.1:1237431-1253836 GCA_032355605.1 Rubia tinctorum
CGTAATTAAAGTTATTAATGGTCAAACATGGTTTGAGAAAGTTGACCAAAAAATAGGCCAATAATCCTGGGACGGAGGTAGTAATTGCTAACCATATATCTACAGCAAAACTTAATGTATGGCTCCCAAAGCCTCCCCATTCCAAATTTAATACTATATATAGAAGTGCATGAAGATTGAGTTCTACACCATTCCTAACTTCAGAAGCATCTGCCAATATTCTTACAAGTATTTCTAAACCCTAAACAATGGAAATGAAACTAGCCATCGTTCTCCTAGCCCTAATTGCAGCCGCCGTTCGCAGCGGCGCCGATCAATCACCCCAAGATGTCGAAAGATGGTACCGCCGCCTCCCTTATGCTAAGGGGAAGATCACAAAGCTAAACTTCTTCATCCACGACATCATGGACGGACCTCACCCCACCACCGTCCCGATCGCTCAAGCTGCCATGACGAACACATCCCCGACTAAGTTCGGGTTGATGTTCGTCATGGACAGTCCATTGACTGTTGGCCCCGACCCGACCTCACGCGAGATCGGGCGGTGCCAGGGGGTCTTCACCTTTGCCTCCCAACAGGAGATAGGGTTGCTTATGACCCTAAACCTAGTTTTCTCCGATGGACCCTACAACGGTAGCACTCTTAGCATCCTTGGCCCCAAGAGGAGGGACAACTTCTACCGGGAGTACCCGATTATTGGCGGCACTGGCATTTTCCGGCAGGCGCGTGGAGTCGCCGTGGATAACGCCTACCAGGGGACAGTGGCTCCAGGCGCCAAGCCGCCGACTCAGGCTCAGGTCATCATTACTCACTACAATTCGCCTGTGTTTGCTGAGGAAATGGCGATCAAGAAGTTTGCTGAGGAGATTTATTAAGTTGATTAGCTACTGATTAATTCATGTTTGGTTGAATGTATTAAGCATTTTACTTGCTAGTTAAATAATGTTCCCTGTAATAATGCATGAAGATGTATCTTCGCTTAGCACGTTTTTGTGAACTTTCCTAATATGGAAGAAATAAAACTTTGACTTTCCAAAGAATTTTGTAATCGTTTAATTCCTTGCCTCATTGACTCCTAAAATACAGTCTTTTCATAAAATGACTTTTACTTTTAATGTTGTAATTTTTTAAAATAAAAATTTAAATATTGTATTTTGAAAGTTAAAACAAGTACGTAATAATATATATTTGTATGTGAAAATATAAAAATATGAAAATATATGATATAAAAATATTTTAAAATTTTAAAATTTAGTATGTAATTTAATGTATAATGTAAGAAATAAGTGGCATGTCCACTCAGAGACCTACTTTCTGTTAACAACCAGCAATAATATTTGATGAGTGTTTGAAATTATTTGAATAAATAACGAATTTATAAGTATGTATGATCTGATGTTATTTTTTAATTTATCTACATTATCTTTCAATTTATATTAGTTCAATTCTGTACATTTTGATATGATGAAATTTAGCTTAACTGAATCATATTATTACTTCCTCTGTCCCAACCAAACTTTTTTTTCAAGAAAGAAATTGTCTATACTACCCTTCACCTCTACCACTGGATTAACACCGCCTCTGCAACTTCCCGTCTTTACCACAACCCAGCAGCGAACACCGTCACCTCTGCAACAACCCGTCTTTACCACAACCCACCAGCAAAACCCGCACTGACGAAACCCATAAACCTAAACAAGGAATAAATTAGGGATGTGCCATCCCCGAAAACCCAGTAAACCCAAAACACATAAACACATAAACCAAAAAACCCCACCTCTACAAGCCCACCGCTGCCATCCTTGCCATCAACACCAAACTTCCCGCCGCTGCCATCTCCGCCACCAATGTCAAACTTTCATCCATTGCCATCTGCGCCGCTGACATTTCCACCGTGAAGGATTGGAAACGGCGAAAATGACTGTTGAATTGAGATGGTTTTTTCCTGTGAAGATCAAGGGAAGGCTGAATTGGGCTCGCCGCCCTCCGAATTTGATGTATAGGGCTAATGAGTGGAGAGGGCCATGTTTATGGAGAGACTTGGAATTAGGCCCGGCGCCCTCCGATGGCTGTGGATTCGGGAGGAGAGGGCTGATGAGTGAAAGGGGAGGCGCAAATCTGGTGAAGATGATTGGACTATCGAAGAAGATGAGTTGGAGGGGAGGTGCACAAACTCTGCGGATACAGCTCAACCACATTATCAGCAACTGAATGTCACTCCGGATTGGTATATGGACTCTAGTGCTACCAATCACATGACTGTTTCTGCTTCCAACCTGGATATCGTCGTTCGTTTAATGCTAATCGTCGTATTTATTTTGGCAATGGTTCTCTTTTGCATATTTCTCATGTTGGCAATTCCCGAATTTATGATTCCCTCACTTTATCTGATGTTTTGGTTGTTCCGAATATCACCAAAAATTTATTGTCTATTGCCAAGTTAACAAGGGATCTTAATGCTGTTGTTTGTTTTGATGACACTTCTTTCACTATTCAGAACAAGGTTATCAAGGAGCTCGTGGGCCGAGGACACAGTGAGAGAGGTCTCTACATTTTAGATTATGGTGGTGCTACTTTAGTTTCATTTGTTAATTCAAATACAGCCAAATCCTCATTTGAGCTATAACATTGTTGGTTAGGACATGTTCCTTTTTCTGTTATATCATCTTTATATAAAACTGGCTGTTTGTCAGTCACTAATTTGCTACCTAAACCTCATTTATGTACTTCTTGTGAGATGGCTAAAGGCAAGTGTATTTCTTTTAGTGATAATTTAAAATGCGCAACACGCATACTTGATTTAGTTCACTGTGGCCTTTGGGGACCCTCACCTGTTATCTCTCGTGCCGGGTACCTTTATTATGTTATTTTTATTGATGATCACTCTCGATGATCCCTTACACCCCAGAGCAAAATGGTCGTGCAGAGAGGAAGCATCGTCACATTACAGAGACTAGTTTATCAATGCTTTATCATTATAGCCTTCACCATTCTTCCTGGTATGATGCCTTTTCCAGAGCAGTCTACATTATCAACAGACTGCCCACTCCGGTTTTATCTGGCCAGTCTCCTCTCTCCGTTGTTTTTGGTACTACGCCAGACTACTCCAATTTTCATCCTTTTGGCTGTCGTGTTTTTCCCTATTTAAGGCCCTATGTTGCGTATAAGTTGGCCCCTCATAGTATGTCTTGTATATTTTTAGGGTACAATTCCAAGTACAAGTGCTATCGATGTCTTGATCCTCTTACCAAGAAGGAGTACATCACTCGTCATGCTCATTTTGATTAGTAATTTTTTCCAGCTTTACATACTGGAACTGTTACAGATTTTTCATCACTGGATGTGTCAGGTTTTTTAGAGTTTTCATCGATTCCATCAGTGTTGTTTGAGTCATCTTCCTCTTCGGATTCACCCATTATTTTGGAGGATTTAAAATTTCAGATTTCACCGGGAACTCAGGGTTCTTAAGAAAATTGTGTCTGTTTGCCACAGGGTAATCAGCAGCTCGGTCGCCATCAGCCGCAGTAGCCACAATCGCAGCAGCAACCACCGTTTACTCAAGCACCGAACCCTCAGCCCGCACGTGAGCTCCACGCGCCATCGTCTTCGGCCGCACGTCAGCCTCACACGTTAACGATTCCCGAGTCGGCACGCCTGCCAGCATATTCGGTGAACCCCAACTCCTCTGCCCGATCGCCGTCTTCACCAGTTTCCATCGCCGAGTCTGCCTTGGGCTTTTCGCCAGTGGTCTCGGGTTCCACTTCGATGATCTCAGTTTCTGAGCCATCCTCAATTTCAGTGTCTTCTTCACAACATCCGATGGCTACCCACTCTCGTAATAGTTATTTACGGTTCAAGAATTTTTCTGATTATGATATTTCTGGTTTTCTGAGTGTTTTATTTGCGTAGACCCAGCCTTGTAGTCATCGTTCTGCGATCAAGGATCCAGACTGAGTTGCTGCCATAGATTCAAGGATGGTTGCTTTGCGTGCTCAACAGACATGGGAGGTGGTTCCCCGACCTTCTCATGTTAATGTTGTTGGCTCTAAATGGGTCTATCGATTAATCTACAAATCTGATGACTCCCTTGATCGGTACAAGGCTAGTTTAGTTGCTCAAGGTTTTTCTCAATTGCCTGGTTTTGATTATGATTATACATTTAGTCCGGTGGTGAAGGCTTCTACTACTGTTCGTACTGTTTTATCTCTTGATGTCACTCGTAAGTGGCCTTTACGAAAACTTGATGTCAAAAATGTTTTTTAAATGGTGTTCTTGATTCCCCGGTTTACATGGAGCAGCCTGCTGGTTACAAAGATCCTATGTGTACTGACTATGTTTGTTGTTTGCGCAACACCATTTATGGTTTGAAACAAGCTCCCCGTGCTTGGTTTCAACGTTTCAGTTCTTTTTTTGTTGGCCTGAGTTTTGTATGCAGTTCTGCAGATACCTCCTTATTTGTATTTTTCCAAGATTCCTCTCTACTTTATTTGTTGGTTTATGTTGATGACATTATTCTCACCGGGAATGATGGTCATCTCATCAAGAAGTTTATTACTAGTGTTCATCAAGAGTTTAACTTCACCGATCTTGGCACTTTACAGTATTTCTTGGGTTTAGAGGTTGTTCGCAATTCGGATAGCTTATTCCTTGGCCAAGCCAAATATGCCAAGGACATTTTTATTACGCGCCGGAATGCAAGACTCGGCACCAACATTTATCCCCTTTGTAGCCTTTTCGCAGCTTTCCAGTTCTTCCGGTAAGCCATTCGGAAATCTCACTCTTTATCGCTCTTTGGTTGGTGCACTACAGTATTTGTCCATTACATGTCCCAACATTTCTTATGCTGTGAACACGGTCAGTCAGTATATGCATTCTCCTACTGATGACCATTACCAAGCTGCTTATCAGATTCTGCGTTATGTCCATGGTACAATGCACTATGGACTTTAGTATCACAAGAATTCTTCCGCATTGCCAGTTTTGGGTAATTCTGATGCTAATTGGGTCGTTGTATTGAGATTCGTAGGTCTACTTAAGGTTATACCATTTTTCTTGGTGGCAACCTGGTTTCATGGAGTGCTAAGAAGCAACCTACGGTCTCTAGTTCTAGTTCAGAATCAGAATACCGGGTTATGGCTAATACTGCCGCGGAACTAGCTTGGTTGATGAATTTACTTCGGGATTTGCGCATCACTGCACGTGCCCCCACCTGTTTTGCCGTGTGACAATAATAGTGCTATCTTTCTTGCTCAGAATCCAGTTTCACATAAGAGAGCCAATCACATTGATATTGATTATCATTTTGTTCGTGAGATGGTGTCATCTGGTAAGCTTAACGTTTCTTATGTTCCTACTGATCAACAACTTGCTGACATCTTTACAAAGGATTTAGCTCGTCCTCAGTTTGAGTTCTTATGGTTCAAGTTTTGCGTTGCGACAAGTCACACGCTTCGCTTGAGGGGGGTAATAGAATATTAAATCAATTAGAATCAGGTTAGCAAAATAATACCCTTTCTGATTGATTTGTATATATCATTTTTCATATCTGATTCTGCCTTGTTAACCTTTTGTACTCACTATATATATGAATACACACAGTCACAATTATTTGTGGGTTTTACATTCTATCAACTATACATTTTACTTTTCCTTCTCTTCATCCATTTTGCTACACACAATAAGCATCTTCTAAAAACTTGTATCTAAAAGTGATGTGTCATATTTAGTTGAACCGAGTGAGCAGAAGAAAACAAATAAAGAACCCAGCCGTTCGTGCTACCACTATTTTTAGTAGAGAGGCGGGCGTGGATGCAATAAAGAAGCTGGAAACCGGGGGCATGCCAATTATCTAAATACCAAAGCACCCCCAGATTGTTTGTCTTAAAACTGCCCTATTTAAGAACTCCACAAAATATCTATTTTCACATCAATTCTACTCATTCATTCATACAGACAAAAAGAAGAAGACTAGAAGAAATTAAGAAGATGAGTTATAGAGTTGCAGCAGCAAGTATTATTGGATCAATTGAGGCAATGAAAGATCAAGGTCTTTGCAGATCATGGAAGAACGCAGTTAAGTGTGTCCAATCATACTCCAACATCAACAAAAATGGGACTCCAAGCAGTACTATTTCTTCTGCTTCTATGGAGGAATCTTTAAGAACTATCATGTACATTAGTAGTTGGGCTCCTACTTAGTAGTTGGTTCTATTTCTTGTCATACTCGATGTTTATGATGTTCTCACTCAGTTTTTCATGTCTATGCTCAGATGTTTCTAGAATTGAAATCCTATGAAGCATGGGCAGCCAATTATATATAGTGTGATCGGTTCAAAATCGATTTTCATGATAGTTTTCTATACAGATAATTCATTTTGTGAGTGATGGAAAATCACATCAAAATGAAAAGAAATTTTAGTTACTAGTGAGTAGTATATCGATCCTTCTCGATGAGTCACCGACAGAGTTTAGAACTTGAGAAAAGAAAATTTTTAAACGTATGTTTTGGACAAAAATGTAGAAATGGTCTTGTAAAATCTACAAATACAAAAATAAATCTGGACTTCGCTGACCAAAATGTCAAGAGTCAAATTGACTAAAAATTGGTGAAAATGCCATAATACCCCTGAATTAAACAAATTAAAATATGAAAAGACAACTTTGGCCGGTTCCTCTTCTTCCCCAAAAACCCTACACCTCTTGGCTTCTTCCATCCGCCCATCTCCTCGTCTTCCCCAAAACATCTAATTTCCACCCCTCCCTCTTCGACCATCTCCTCTTCTGCCCAAATTTATTGTACTCATTGTTGATCAACTCCTTATCCAACTCGATGTTCTCCCTCTCTTCACCTCTCTTCACCACCCGATGTTCTCCCACATTGATTCACCCGTAGACTTTCAGATCCGCCGTGGTGGAGGTGGTGCTGTGCGGCGAGGCTGAGTGAGGAGGAGGTAGATGGTGGTGGTAGGTGCTAGGGTTTGGGGTAGTGGGCGGTGGATGAGTGGAGCAGTTTAGGTTGTTTCGACAGAGACCCATTGTGCAGTAGTACTAAAAGAGCAAAAAGAAAGCATTTTATTGCCCTTTTGATCAAGAACGCGGTGGGTTGAAATGAGTTGTTCAGTGCCTTGGAAGAGCCAGATTATGAGTTACTGAAAGATCTTTGGGTGGAATTGAAGGTTTCTGATGAAGGGTCTTTTTGCTTGTTCTTTTGGCTTTACCTGACAAAGGTTGGTCCTTTTCCGACCACAATTCTTCACCAGGTAAATTTGTTGTTATTAAAGTAGTGGATTTTGTTTCAAGAAATCTTAACCCTTTTGAGATTTTTGGTGCTCTGTGTGTTTTAGGAAGCTCGATTTTGTGATTTTTCGTGATTCGGTCCAGGTTAAGAGTGAATACATCATTTGTGAGCTATGGTGGACTTTTGTAGAGGTAGTTAGCAGGTTTCGAGCGGCGACGGAGGATTTGTGAGCTATGGTGGATTTGTGTAGAGGTAGTTTTGCTTATTTTATGTGCGATTTATGCGGTGGCTCTCAGCGGTGGGCTGGCTCCACCACCTGAAATTGAGCCCGCAGGAAACCACTCTCCCTCCCTCCACACCATCATCCCCGACCACACTAGTCGAAACACCTCCGAGGAAGCAACACCATTGTCACTACCGCTACAATTAGGCTAAAGAAACAGCCCACCCCACCCCACAACTCATACACATGCTCATTATCATCAATTTTGACACTTACCTTTTTCTTTTTTCCTTCTCTTTCTCCGGGGGAATTGGAGGGGCAAGCTGCTTTTAGCTCCACCTCAATCGCCGCTATTTAGCTCCGTCGTCCCGCCACAAAGGGTCGCTTCTCCTGGTGGAACAACACCAACGTCAAAAAATTTAACCGCCCCAAGCGATCCCATAATGAAATCAAAGATCGACTTTGGCTCCATAAACGCCACTACTCTGCACTTAACATAGCACACAACTACAGCCCCACCCCACCCACGCCCACTTTCAAGTCCATAGGCACTCCCCCTGTCCCATCTCGGCCCTCAATCCCGTGCAAGAAGTCAAAGTACTCCAAACCTTGCCACAATCCCGTCGACGCTCACCCCGCTTTTCAGTCTCTTTTGGGACCCAAGAGATTCTTGACGAAAAAGGGGTGGAGTCGACCCGATCTGGAGCAGTGGAGACGAACTTCAATGGTAGAGCTAAAGAGCAGCGCGGTGACGGGGCTGAAGAGGTGGAATCGTATTCCTTTTTTTGTATCTTCCATTTAAGGGGTAAAAATGTCGTTTCTTAGAATTCCGGGAAAAATTGTTGAATTGGATATTTTGGCACTTTCATGAATTATCTAGGATTATTTTGGCACTTTCAAAAATCGGAGGGTTACATTGACACTTATGTCATACATGTAGGGTCATTTTAGCACTATTCTCTAAATTCTAATATTATATACAGTATGTAAGACTATTAATGTTATATGTTGTTGGATCTATCAGAACATATATTTTAAAATTATTACCTTAAAAAATCACACATAAACAAAAATATTGATTATTAAATATAAATACACATAGTTGACAACAAAAGTCAAATTAGACAATTTTTACTAAGACTGAGGGAGTACTCTGTCTGTTTTCTTATGCGGGACACGTTTTCAATTTTTCATTTTCGTATGTTTTTCTAAGATTTTCTTATTATTATTATTTTTAAATTAAATCATTCTCACTCATTCTTGAACTTATTACTCTCTTCATTCAATTCTCTGGACACATTTAACTTGAGAAAAACAACACATAAAACCTAGCTACTACCTCCGTTTCGTTAGATGTGACATCATAGCTTTAGATGCTTGGATTTAGGTGAATGAAATTAATGGATGAAATTGAATTTAGAAAGATAAAAGTAGAATGAGTGGATGAAATTGAAGAAATATTGCAATAAAAAGAAAGTATGTCAAATTCACAAAAACAACTAAAAAAGTAAAATGTATCACATCCAATGAAACAAAGTGAGTATAATGCCAAACGTGACATAGTGAAACAGAGGAGTATTATATCTGAATTTATATTAACTTAGAATATTAATCAACACCACCTTCAATTCCAGAATATTTAGTCGACAAAAGAAACACAAACATGAATCAAAATATTTTTAAAAAATATTTTGATTGTTACATTTTTAATTAGATTTATGATTTGTAATAGTACAGACGATCAACCTGATTGACATGTAATTTAGATACCCTTGCAATATGTTAGTTATTACTAGAGATTAATAAGATTGGATATTAATTTCACTCATTGTAATAGTCGCTGGACATTTTTCCCAACATTTTGGAACGATTAATTTTTCAATTTTTTTTCATGTACTCCCTGTTTCATTTTTTTTGATTATTTTTGTGAATTTGATATACTTTCCATTTATGATAAGATTCCTTCAATTTTATTCATTTATTCTATTTTTTTGTGTCTTAATTCAATTTCATATGCTCATTTCATTCACCAAAATCCAATCTCATAATCTGTAGCGACACATCCAACGAATGGAGGTAGAACAAACAAACTACTGTATTGAGTAATAAGCTATTGGACCCTTCTCAAAAACAGGCAACTATATGCAGCACTGTGGGCAGAAAACAAGAAACCGGGTGCAGCCCCTTGACTTCATACCAAAACCACCCCTAGATTCATCTTCAACATTCCCCTATTTAAGAACACTTCTCCTCATAAACAACCCACAAAAAAGCTCAAACATTTCATATTCATCCGGAAGAAGAAAACACACACAGACACACAGATAAAATTATGAATTCTTGGCGCGTGGCAGCAGCGAGCATCGGATCAATCGAGGCGCTGAAAGATCAAGGGTTATCCAGATCATGGAAATATGCTGTGAAGACAGGTCTCATAGCATTTTCTGATCAGTATTTAAAGAAGAAGAATTCTTCATCTTCTTCTTCTTCTTCATCCATGGAGTTCTCGAGAGAAGCCCAGTTGAGGAAGAAGGAGGAATCCTTGAGAACAGTCATGTACATTAGTAGTTGGGCTCCCAATTAGCTGTAAATTGTTCCATCAATTTCTCACCACATATAAATACTGGCGTTGATATACTATATAGTTGAAAACCTTTTAATTAATTGCTGATGAATTGATTGTACAGTTAGCTCTATATATTACCTTGACCGGAACTTTAGTCTTCTGAAGTGGAAGATATAGGACCGCCGTTTACATTTATACCTAGCCGACGTTGAATGCCATAATTTTCGACGTCAGAACAACCCCGGTGATTAGTTCCGAATATGTAATCGGGAGAAACCGCTTCCATTGGTTTCGTGAATTGATATATCACGCTCTGTATTTTACTAAATCATGCCCAATATTTGGGCTCTTGAAATACCATGTGTATTTTTAATTAAATTAAAAAATTAAATAGGGTATAATTGATATTAAATAAAATTTATTTTTAAACCCTAATTAAATACCACGGTCGCTGGAGGTGTTTGCTGGCAGTCGGCCATCCTTGTGGGTTCATCGAAGTTACTTTGTCGGCTACTCCTTTAAGTTCGCCGACGTTACTCTGTCGGCTATTCCGGTGAGATCCCGACATCTCCGTCAGCTACTCTGGTGAGATTCGTCGTCCCGGCATCTTCTCCTCCTCAGGATAGCGACCGTTCTCATCGCCTAGCTCCGACCGCCGTTCTCGTCATCCTACCCGCCATTGTGCCACCCGCCTCTGACCTGATTCTCGGCAACAACTTCGGCATGGCTCTCATTTCAGATCGCCCTCATTTCTCTCGGCTATCGTTTTCCTAGTCCGGTTCTCCATGCCTGGTCCTCCTTTCTTCTTTCTGGCCCAGATTTCCTTTCATCTTTCCGGATGGTTCTCGTTTCTTCTTTCTGGCCGGTTCTCCTTTCTCATCCCCTGACCCGGTTCTCCTTTATTCCCCCCCGGTTATCCTCTCCCTTTTTCCATGTTCTCCTTTCCTTCCCAACTTTCTTCTCCTTTTCTTTTCCTTTTCCTCCCATTTTTTATTCTCCTTTCCCTTCCCGGTTTGGTTCTCCTTTCCTGATTCTCCTTTCCAATATCATTGCCCAACTCGGTTCTCCTTTGCCCAACTTCCACATTTAATGCCATTAAATCCGAAAAAAGTAAGATTTTTTTCCTATAAAATAGGCAGTAAAAAGTCTTGTGTACAAAAATATCACTTTTTACTCTAAATTTGGGTGTTGAAAACTCCAGGTCTATAGAGGTATTTTTTAAATTCAATTGTTGCTTAGATATTTATTCAATGCAGTTTTGTGCAATAATTAATAGTTAAGGCTATGATTTATTAAACTTATATTTTATTTCTGTGATATTTTATTTTAATTTCATGTATAGTTTAATATTTCATTGTCTATAAATGTCTCCATGTATTGAATTTAATTTTGTTATAGATTTCATCATTACTAGTTGAAAATATGTTAAATAATGTGTTATTTCCGTTTTTATCTTATTTAAATGAAGAATTTACAAGAATAAGTCATAAAATATATAAGTGTTTTTCATCATTTATAAGAATGATATGTACACAAATGTAATGTTATAAAATTTATAATTAGTAGTGAAAATTATGTTGATTTTGCATGCGTTATTTCTATATTTATAAGTAACAAAATTTATGAAGGTTCTACTAACATAATGTAGAGTAGTTCTAATAATATGTTGGGAATTATTGGTAGGCTACTGAGAATATATAACATATAACATACTACCTTCGTTTCGTTGGATGTGACACTATAAGTTTAGCTGCTTGGATTTAAGTGGATTAAATTGAATTAAAAAAGGAAAAAGTAGAATGAGTAGATGAAATTGAAGAAATCTTATCATAAAAGGAAAATGTGCCAAATTCACAAAAATAACCAAAAAGGGAAAGTGTGTCACATCCAATGAAACAGAGGGAGTATGCTTCTATTTATGATGATATAACAAAATTTATTGTGGTAATACTAACTTTGAGAAAAGTTAGTACAAATAAAATATATTTTGTATAACTAAGTCATAAAAATGTGTAGGTGTCTTTTATTACCTTTTAGAATGATGTATAGACAATTGGTTCTAGATGTGATTATAGAATAATGTCGTTTAACATTTCATTGATAATAGTGAGAATTATGTTAATTTAAATACGTGTAGGCGGCTTTAGTGATATTATGTTGAATTATGTCGAACTTAATGTGGTATTATATTTCATGAAAAATAAGAATGGGTCCCAAAAGATATATTGTAATTGCTATCGGGGTCAAATGATAAGGCTGACGACATGAGCGATTTGGATGTCGTCCAAAGAAATCCCCTTGCATTTGGAGGACATTCATACACTATTTAAAACACTAGTACTAGGCAATGACTCGCATAATATGGAAAATATTTCCAGGGGTGATCAGGACCAAGCATTGTCCAACAGTCAATTGGAGGCGTTACATCGAAAACTGGAATGATGTGGAGAGTGACGGGAACTGTGGTTTCAGATGCTTCGCTGATGGCTTCCATGTAAATTGTGATGGGTGACTAGCCTAGAGTGCGTCAAGCGGTATTTAACGAGTTATCGACTCATTGGCCTAATTATGTTCCCATATACGGTTTGAAGGAGGATGTTGAATTGGTAGGACTCGTATAAAAAACTACAAAGGTCCATGTGGCCGTGAACATTGGTTCATTGTAATTACAGATATATTTCCTGTAGCCACCTACTACAACACATTTGTAGTTTTATACTACATCACCGAGACTGGGTATGCGAATTATTGTCGTACAGTTTTGCCATTGAGAGCGGGCGTGAGCGAGGAATGAACAAGGAGGGACGTACACATCGTATATGTATGCAACCGTAATTAATGGAAGCATGATATTTATTTTTAAGTCAAACCCCTTTATTTGGAGCTGCATATTTTTTTTGAAAAATATTATCTATACAAAGAATTATTTATTTTTATTATTTACCAAATAAATAATAATTTACTTTAAAATAATAATTTATTTCTATCATCAAAATTTACTTCAAAATTATTTTATATATTTTAAATGTGATTTTCAGAATTATTTTTAATAATAAAATTATTTTTGTAATATTATATTTAATTTTTAAATAATTTTTAATATAATTTTAAAATTAAAATGTAATCTGAACAATATTTTAAAATTATTCTAGTATTTAATTTAATTTTTTCCAAATTTTAATATTTAATATTAAATTAATTTTCAGAATAAATTTTTAATTTTCTAATCTAAACCCTAGCTACCCTCCCCTTCCCCCTCAGCCTCTGCTTCTCATCCCTCACAGGCCGCCGAGCTCACCGGGGCTTCTCCCACCAGCCCACCTCCGTCCACAGTCCGCTCGCTGTCCACCAACCGTCCATCCCCCCATTCCCCCTCCGGCCTAACCCCTGCGACTCCTCCACGCTCTCCCTTCTCCCCCGCCCATTTCAGCCCAATGCCGGTAGGCCTCTCCCTCATCTCCCCATCGAATCCCAGCTATCCCACCTCTCTAGCCACCCCAGCATCTCCAGGAAATGAAACCCAGACAACATTTCTGGCGAGATTTCGACAACATTTCTAACACTCCAAAGGTCGCCGGAAAATTCAAGATTTTTAAAACAACTCTAACAATTTGAGATTCAGACACATTTCCAGCCAAAAAAGAGATTAAGACGACATTTCGTACAACAAATTAAAATTTTATTTTTAAAAATGGAAACTAACTATTCCGGCGAGATTAAGGCGATGGGCAACGGTCAGCGGCGGACGATGTTCGATGGTGAGCGATGGTCGGCAGCGAGTTTAGGAGAAGAAGAGGCAAGAATGTTGAAAATTAGGTAGAGAGATGAAAAGCAGGGAGGAGTATCCAAGTTTTATTACTTAAATTTTTTAATCCATATACTTATAAATGTAAATTTTCACACAATAAAAATATAAATATGAAAACATTAATACATGTATGTGTACGTATTAGGGCGTAACCTAGTAAAATACATGACGTGATATAGCAGCACATTTATCTTCCATGGCAGTAAAAATATAATTCAGGCGAATGACTTGGGAGGCCCTGAACTCCTTTCATTGTTTACCTTTGACCCCTTATTTTTTATTTTAAACTCTTTTGACCCCTCAAATAACAAAACTGCTGAATCATGACCCTTCTGTCAGGCGAAAGCATCAAATTTGGTCAAAACCCTTTAATTTAAGAGTAAAATGGTCATTTTCCATTTTCCCTTTTCTATTTCTTTTCCCCCCATTTTCTTCTTTTACTTTTTCCTTTTCATTTCCCTTTTCTTTTCCTTTTTCCCTTCCTCTCCCACTGCTACGCTCCCGTCGCCCCTACCCATCGCCCCACCTTTGACTCCACCACAGAAACCCCTCGGAAAAACACTCCACTTGTGATGTTCACAAATAAAAGCAGATTTAAACTGATTGTCGATATCAACTGTCGGAAACATTCCGTCTATCATGTGCATTGTCTAATGCCTCTCATTCTTCTCTTCCTTCTGAAATAGTGAAATGTGTTGAAGCAAAGATTAGCGGGAGGCAATGGATTCCAAGATTTTAAGGTCCTGATCGTTCGCCGCGGGTCCGGCCTTGGAGTCCCTAAGGATGTCTCACCACCGAAACCCCCCAGTGCCACCACTGAAATCCCACAAGATAAATGCATAAAGTTGACTTCTTTAACAACAATCAATTCTCCGGAATCGATGTTCATCCCCATATACCCCTACCAAATGCGGCGCATCCAAGAAATTCCCCTTTCCGCCACTGAATCGGTGGCTTATCAACTCTACCCGTCGGCAATAGCGCCGGAGCTTACGCTTGAGCGAAAAACCCAATTCAGGACTTTCGAATACTAGATCTGATCTTCTCAACAAACCCATTGAACCCATTTGTGATCACACCACCATGTTCTAGAGAATCTCCACTGCTCAAGGGTTTAAAAACCAGAGGCTGGCGAACGAAGACGACGCAGTCTTGCAATAGGGATTATTGCGGCCAATCGAAAGCTCAGAGAAAGTTTCGTTTAGGATTTAGGATTCGGACTAGAAAACCCTCCACCGCTGGCTCCCTTTCTGTGAGCAGCGCTTCAAGGAACGCCGAAAAAGCTCTCCCATAGATTGCCTCTGACGGGAAGGAAAATGGGGAAAGGAAAATGAAAAGATTAATTAAAAAATAAAATGAAAAATAAGAAAGGAGAAAGGAAAATGGGAAAAGGGAAATAAAAAATTCAAAAGAAAGGAAAGAGAAAAAAGAAATATGAAATCAGACCAATGAAAAATGACCATTTTCCCTTTAACTTAACGGTTTTGACCAAATTTGATGCTTTGATCTAACAGAAGGGCCACAATTCAGCGATTTTGTTAGTTGAGGGGCCAAAAGTATTCTAAAAAAAGAAGACAAAGGACTAAAGGTGAACGATGAATGAAGTTCATGGGTCTCCCAAATCTTTCGCCTGATAAAATTATATCATGATACACAGCTTAAATTGACCCATTCAATTTTATTTTAATAAATTCCATTATAATTAAGTAGTTATGCCCCAAATCATCTTTCACCATATTCTACCATTTCCTATAATTCTATGCTTTTAGTTTATGTTTTGGCTGTTTCTTAAAAAAAAATATTGTTTCTTTAGTTTTTGTTTAGTTTCTCCATTTGTGGAGTTTGCTCTTAATACATACTCCCCCGTGCCACTATAAGTTGCTTATTTATTTTTTCACGGTCTTCAAATAGTATGTTTGGCCGTAAATATCTCTAGTTGCCTATAATAATGTCGTATAAAAATAGATATTTAAAAAATAGATGTTAGGATGAATCCAACAATATCTCACATGATATATTTATCATATATAGATTAATTTATATTTATGGTGAAAGTTTACAAAGTTTGACTCCCAAAAACAAATTAAACAATTTATAGTGGGACAGAGGGAGTAGATAAAATGATTTTTGTGACCCCTTAACTATCACGATCGTCCACTTCCGGCCCTTCATCTTTTTAAACACATTTGGCCCCCCTCAATTTACAAAACAATTTAATTGTGGTCATTTTGTTAGGTCTGTACGTCAAGTCATAGCAAAGCATTAGTTTTGAGAGGTAAAATAATCATTTCTCATAAGCATTAGTCCTATTTATTTTTTCCTTTTTCCCCAACTTTCCCAACGACCCCAGTTCCCCTTCCCCGACGCTACCCATTTTCCCCTCCCCCGATGTCATCCCATGTTTCTCTTCCCCATCTTGGAATCGAAGGTTCACTATCCATCTCAGAATCGAATTACCCGTGTAGGTTTTAGGTGGGTTTGGGTTTCAGGCGAATGGTGGGTTTGGGTTTCCAACAAATTTTCCTTGGATCTCCTGCGAATTAGTCGTGACAACTCGCTAAGTTGAGTTGA
>JAULKM010000010.1:1266163-1279152 GCA_032355605.1 Rubia tinctorum
GGTGGATTTAAATGAGGATTATAGGGATAGTAAGGCTGCTGTCCACCAAGCTGCAGTCTCAAGCATGCAATGGCGTTCAAATCGTCCATTGCGCTGCCTTCCTGCGAGAGGTTATCAACCTGAACTCCCGCGCTATCAACTTCAATTTCCTTACCATTGTTCATCTTTTGGATGTCATGATTAGTTTCTTCCATGTTTTGATGGAAGAAAAAGGAGGTTGTAGGACCGGGAAGTGGAATTTCTTGCGAGCACTGATCGAGGTTGTTCATGAATGCTGAGCTATCGATATCTGATCCCTTTTCAGTGCTAAAGAGCCCGGAACAGCTAGGAAGGGATACATCTCCTTGGTATTCAATTTCTCTGCGAAAAACGTCGTGTCAGTTAACACAAGTCGGGTTTTTCTTGATATGATCACTTACTTTGTAATGTAGGATAATGTCAAGAACCAATGGACTACCTCAATAACAGATACTCGTAAGTGATCCTAGCAAAAAACACGATGTTTTATGCGCGTGTTTTCTGTCAGGATCACTTTGTAATGTAAGAAAATGTCAAGAGCCATGGACAATGGATTACCCTCTACAACAGATACTTGTAAGTGATCCTGCTGAAAAACACGATGTTTTTTGCGCCTTTTTTTTGCTAGGATCACTTTGTAATGTAAGATAATGTCAAGAGCCATGGACAATGGATTACCTCAATAACAAATACTTGTATAAAACAAAACTGAAGTTTCTTCATGGATTACAAAGTAATCCTAGCAAAAAACGCGATGTTTTTTGCCCGTGTTTTTTACTAGGATCACTTTGCAATGTACGATAATGTCAGGAACCATGGACAACTTAATTACCACAAGAACCGATACTTGTGTAATACAAAACAAAAGTTTCTTCATCGAAGTGTACTAACCTCCTTGCAAGAAAGTTCGGGTCTTGATCGGGCATTACCACATGTTGATGATTCTCGCTATTTGGCAGCCATTGCATGATTGAGCCTTGTTGGTTACCATCCATCGCAAGGGGAGGATAATGCATCGTATTCTCAAACTGAAAGCAATCGAGGAGCTTTTCAAACAAATATTTTTCACTCGACAAAGCACACGCGAAAACCTACTCAATTCATTCCCAACAAATGTAGAAATACACACCGAGTTGGGTGCCATTTCTTGACCAGTGAAATTCATTGGCATAAGCTGTTGTTTCAGGAAATTTTCCTATGAAAAACAAAAAACAGCAATGAAGGCATATTAACCTTAATCTTAATGTACTGATAAGAGTGCAAGTCAGGACAGACCTTTTGCGCGCGAACCTTGCTCAGAGAATCCCTTAGCGAAGCTTCCATCTGCCTGAGGTGTTCGACATCTTCTACCTTCTCCGGGCTGCTCCACCAGCTGAGACACCACGATGTAAACAAAGATGAATGTCGGAACTTTATAGTATATAATCGTAGTTTATCAAACATTCATGTCTAAATGTAAAGATCGTTTTTCACGATACACATGAACCACTCTTTAAAAAAGTAACACATGAACCACTCTTTCAAACATTCATGCCTATTTATGCTAGTTTAATAAATGAGAAGGAATCAAATAAAAAAGTTTCTTCATCAGAACCTGATTCTCTTCTGCACATCTGTTAGTTGAGTTCGCAACACATTTAACTGGCTACACAATTCCTATAAATAGACATTCAGATGAAATACAACGTTAGCAACTACAATCCTCGGTCCGAAGGAGCAAGCACTAGAGATGGCGCTGAGAGTTGAAACAACCTCGATTGATGGACTTGAGCTGTGAAAAGCGGAAGATTCCTCGAGTTAGTTATACATTATCATCTCAAACGTGTCAGATATTAGAAGTTAAACACAATTACAAACCTTGTATCCAAAAACTCTTGGATGTTAATGTCATGGTCGAGCTTTTTAAAAGTTTTCTTCAACACCTACCAAACAAATGACAAAAAAAATCATTTGTATAAAATAAGGAAACTAAACTAGGTTAAATTTGAGAATGAATTCAAACTTAATTACCTCGAGGCTCTCAAGCTTCCTGTTTCGCCAAAGCAAAACGAAAAGATTAGTTGGTAACTATGTACGACCTTTTTCATCGTTTATGCTTTTGAATATGTACTAAAGAGTTTAACGATAACCTTTTTGCTCGTTCTTGTGGAGATAGTTGCGCAAACTTGGAAACTATTTCATCCATGTTGCTGAAGGAAAAATGAAACAAATCATGTCAAATTCATACCAAAATACTGATTATGATGGATGCAAATTTTAAAGCAAGATATCATATAACACTACATTCATCATAACCATTATCTCTCTATATATAACACTAGATTATATATTCACCTCGGAATTTCGTAACTAGGTAACATGTATCTAGCCGTACCATATTAAACTAAAAGTGTTCGAACCAAAGCTTGTTTTGAGTTCACTTCAACCCGATCCTATAATGTTTCAGTAAACATTACATGGCACCATCAACTATGTGCAAAGTTAGACTAGTTGACCAATCAACCATAATTCGACCTGTCCAATAGTCTTTATTCATATGCAATTAATGTATTCATGCATTTCCCTACCATTTTTGGTTGAATGTATTAGCTCAAAAACTTATATAGACTATAATTTCAAGCTTACTCGAATTCAAGTCAAGAAATTGCGTAACATATAATTAACCTCGGAATTTCTAATCACAAACTCATACTTTCTCTCAGCCATTAAAATGGTTTGGGAATTACCTTCGAGCTCCACAAAAAGCGGTCGGCTTTCCATTTGGAGAGAACATCAAAAGCATGATATCGATGTCACACAGCACTGAAATTTCTTTCGCCTTCTTTAAAATTCCAGAGCGCCTCTTAGAATAGGTCACCTGTCGATTACTACTGCTCTCCAACCTCTTAATCTTTAGTTTAACTCTCCCCATCCTATACAAACTCCATCAACATACAAAAATACAAACCCTAATATATTTTATTTAAAATCCAAAACATAGGTAAAAAAACATATAATTGAAGATTCATTACCTTATATATGCTAACGTCTCAGATACAGTTAGCTGAAACTATATCAGATGTTGTCACTCTTGTAAAATAAATCTACAAAGATTGAATAAACTATCACAAGATTCTTCACACCAGCAAAATTTGAAACCTTGTATGCAAACATCAAGAAATCCTATATTAGGAAGATAGATAAATATAGCAAACCGCCTAACAACGGAAAAATTCAGATAAAGGGAAATTGTGAAATGAAAAAACTGGAAATCCCTACATAAATAAAAACAAGAATATGGACAAGAAACCAAAGTCCAGATCAAAGAGAACGTACTGGAGATGTGAAGAAGTTAGTTATGAAATGGTCAGGAAAGTTTGAACACAATTGTAGGCTGTGATTTATTTAGGCAGTTAAAACTCGCGGGAGAACCGGATATATATTATTACTAGTCATCAGCCTAACTAACTATTTGGCTGGGTTAAAAAAAGTGATTCGTTTTTAATATGGAAACAGCCCGGATATTTTATTAAGAATGATAAAAAAAATCTTACTTCTTTCATTTCTTTATTTTCTTCATAATTTTGTGTTTGAACCAAAATAAGTAAAATTTGACTACAAATCTTATATGTTTAAAATAAGTGAATATATATTAATAATATAATTTATTTTGAAACAAAATTAAAATTTAATTTTTAATTTTTTATGCTACTCCATTTTTTTGAATTTTTAAAATATTTAATTAATATATTTTTAACTATGATTTATGTTTATATTTTCAAATAAAATAAATTAAACATAGTGTTCGAGTAATATATGATGGAAGTCGAATATCAATAAATAAACTTCTTTTTCACCGAATAAACTTTTATATATTACTTATTCATAATTATATAAAATAAGTAGCATATAAAATTTTATTCGGTAAAAAATAATGTTTAAATATTCTACTTCAATCACATATGACTCAAACTCTATGTTTAATTTATTTCATTTGAAAATATAAACATAAAGTCATAGTTAAAATTATTAATAATTAAATCTTTTAATTTTTTTTAAAAAATAAACCCAAGTTGTCCAAAAACAAAATACTAATATTATAATATATTACTGATTTAATTATTTACTATATATAATCAATCATAACTTGTGCTAATAATATAATATAATACTAATTTTATTTATTATATATAATCAATCTTAACTCGTTAAAATATATAAATTCTTAAGATATAATTTAACATATAAATATCTCATTGTAATATATATATATATATATATATATATATATCACTGAAGGAATTTAAGGAAACACAAAATCTGAAATAACAAAAAGTTTGATTTTTTTATACATTGATAGAGTAAATCTGACAGAGATGTGTATACATATTATTAATTAATTTATACCTGACAAAGTCTTTTTTAGACAGAGTAACGGTTAAATGAGAACATTTTATAATTAGTGAGACTAATAACATCATTCGATATTTACTTTTATTTATTGTAATGAGATACATAAAATTATGATAGTATTTTAAAATGAATCTCAACATATACATAATGATTTTTAAATAATTTTAATAAAATATTATAAAATAATCAAATTTTATTGTACTTCCTCCGTTTCACTAAGAGTGACACACTAGATTTACACTTTTGGATTTATGTGAAGAAAATAAGTTGTTGAAATTGAATGTAGAAAGTAAAAAGTAGAATGAGTGGATGAGATTGAGGAAATTTTGCCAAAAATGAAAAGTGCGCAATTAAAAAAAATCCTAATGAGGTAAGTGCCACAAATAGATAAACAGATGGAGTATTCAACATTTAACTATTTCTAACTATCTCATATAATTTTTCTTCAACATTTAACTATTTCTAACTATCTCATATAATTTTTCTTAGATGAGGAAATTTTAAAATTTTAAATAAAATTCCTTATTTTCAATTTAAATGTAAGCCACAACATAAAAAAATTAATTCTAATATTTTAATTAATAATATCGCGTAACGTGCGATGGTATTCCGCTAGTATTATTAATGTATATATACACTTATTTTAAATTGTGCATTGCAGGGTGTTACATTATTTCTATATACTGCTGGACGGATAAATATTTGAGAGGAAGGTTTCGTACCAATTTAGTGATTAGATGGATGTATAGATTAAGAGAGGAGGATGAAATGCATTAAGAAAGGAAGGTAAATATTAGAGTGGATGTTAAATATTTATGAGGAAGGCAATTGATGTTTGATAGGATAAAACACATTAAAAAAAAGTGTATGTATGAAAATTGAGGTTAAATATTACTCAAAGATCATAATAGTTGAAGAAAATTACATTAATTAAAAAGGGGAATATATACAACATTAAATAGGGTACATCTTCTGAGCTAATGTGGCTAATTTCAAAATGACAATGGTAAAGATGACGTGATTAACTTTGTGGGATTACACGTGGTAAAATTTTGTTCTTTTAGTAAGAGGTAGAGATGGATGTTAAAGTCATGTTTGATTCGTTTTAAAATATATTTATTGGACACCATCAAATTTTTGTGAAGAAAATAGGGAAACACAAAATTACATAGACCAATTTCAATTAACACTGATAAATTTCTTCACGGTTTTTTGAAGTACATTAATTGATAAGACTATCCACATATGCAAAATAAAAGTGCATTTACTCGTCCTTTGACTCGTCACTGAATGCATGACTGAACCAATTATCATTGGATGTTTCATACTCGCGACAACCTTGGTCTTTAAATTAGAGTAAGCGTTCCATTATATTCTTGAAAAGTCACAAATTATATTCCAAATGTTTGTGAAAATTTGTACCACAAAAAATGACATGTTTTCTACATTGAAAATTATTTAAAATGACAAAGAAAATATTGTTAAATTCTCACAATGTTCTCTTTAACTTTAATAACTGTTAAATTCTCACAATGTCCTCTTTAACTTTAATAATTTTCAGATTGGACCTGCTGCTTTTTCAAAATATCCCTACTTTTTCATAATTATCATTGACACATCAGCTCTTCTAAAAAAATATCAAAAAACAAACGTGTCATTTTATTTTGGACGAAGCGAGTTTATAAGTAGATATTTTCTTTCTTTCATATAAGTGTCAGTGTTGTGGTGAATGATGTTGCCACTTATTTTTTTAAACGCTATTAGCCACATGGTATCTTTGTTTGGAAAGATTCACTTCTACTTTCTTAGGAAAGTTACAGCGGCCTTAGCGTGTAAGTAGAGTTGTCTGAGAAAACCACGTCAGAGAATGTTTTTGTCAAACCACGCCTCTAAAAATAGCCACAAAAAAAAGCTCGCATGAGATGGCGTCACACATCTAAAAAAAGTTGAGGGAAGACCTACCATCAATTGCCCCGGTAAGAGCATCCAGTTAGTGATGGCACATTTGAGTGGTTTTGATTTGAGAGACCTCAGTCGCGATCACCACATAATTGTCGTAGCAACAGTTAGCCGTGATAGACGGAGGTCTGAGTATTGAAAAGTTGAATTGAGCGTTGTGACCATCGACTACAGTGAGTTGAGTTGTGTGGGGCAGTCAAAAAGTGAGGTTAGGCTATGAGGGGTGGTTGGTCGGTGTGGTTGAGCGCGATGAGCGGTCAATCGGCGAAATTATGTCGTGATATATTGGAAGGATTTGACCATTTGAGTAGTGGCAGTTTTAATTTGGTTAAGGGTGTGTGGTTCGAAGGATGGTGGGAGAGGCTGTCGAAACTGGTCGTGACAGTGGCCTCCTCGTATTAATGGTTACTTTAGGAATTGATTGGGAAAGTAGTTTTTTTACAAACATTTATTACTTAGTAAAATGCTGAATTTTGCATTTAACCACTCTCAAAAACCCAACATTCTTGTATTTATAGTTTGAAAATGTGCAAAAATGACCTTATATTTTCTTAAAAGTGCTGAAACAATTTTCAGTTCTTTGAAACTGTCAAAATAATCCTGCAATTGTCTGAAAATGTCAAAATGATCCCGAATGCGCGGGTTTGCATCGGAATAACTGGAAATGACCTAAATACTCTTTCTAATTAAAAAATTAAAAATAAGTAAATGTAAAATGTCTGCTTTGACACCTCCCCTAATCACCAAACCCTAAATCCATTTTTTCCTTATCATTGTCTCCCTCATACCATTCTTCTTCGTCTTTCCCGTTCCCCGTTCCTCTGAACTCGCCACCTTTCACTGGAACGCCACCATTGTTGCTTGTCGCCGGCAGCACCAAGACCAATTAGAGCAAACCATTCCAAGAAAGCGAAAATGAAAATAAAGGCATCAGAGGTTTTGTCTGTTCCGTCCATATAGATTTGAAGAGCATCGATGAGCAGCTCCAGAGACATCTCTAAGGCATGGCTCCTATCCGAGAAATCAACCCGGGAAAGCCTGGGAAATTCATGTAGATAATTTTTCAAATGTAAGGTTTATGTTCTTTCATTTTTTCTTTATTTAAGTGACATAAGGTGATAATTTTGGGTAAATTAAGGGTTGTTCTCCCCAGTGGAGGATGGCCTGTTAAATGCGGTTTGCTCGGACATTAGAAGTCACTTTGAAAGTGCTTTCCCTGGTAGTGACTTTGATCGAATTTGATCAAAGTCACTCCGAAGAACCGCCTTCTATCGAGGTCAAAAAATGTTTCAAATTTGAAACTTGTTTCCGATGTCCCAAAAAAGGCTTCGGCAACGCAAAACAAACTCATATATGGGGAAGCAAAGTCACGATCCACAACACAGTGACAAAAAATGATGAAATACACACAAATATTTACAACAACAAAAAAAATATGTCTGGTCGAAAGAAGTATAACAAAGAAACAATGCAGATCTGGAAAGTGGAAACCCTAGCGGATGACGAAGTCAAACCAGGCAAAGGAGCGGATGGTGGCGTCTGAATGTGGCCGAGGAGCAGCATCTCAACCGATTGATGGCGACGTCTCAACCGGCTGATAGCGGCGCGCCGTGGGAGAGAAATTCACGGCGAAGGGGTGGTCACCGGCGACGGGCTGAGCAGTGGAGGGTGGTGGAGGCGGGCTGAGCGGTGGAGGGTGGTGGAGGCAGGGGTACAACGACGGTGGCTGGTGTAGGGTGGTGGAGTTGGACTTAAGGCGGCGGCGTGTTGGAGAAGTTGGGAATTCGACGGCGATTTGTTGGAGACAATGGAGTTGAGGGTTGGATTTTGGGAAAATGACAAAGGCAGAGAGAGTATAAGGAAGATGAGTGTTTTGGATCTGAAAAATGACTAAAGGAAGAAACCCTAATTGGGCTCTTATATATTGGGCCAACAAAGATACCCAATTAAACGCGGTTCTTCAATAGAACTGCCTTTTATTGATGCCAATTAAAGGTAGTTCTTCAAGAACCACGTTTAATCAATTAAAAAGTGACTTTGAACCTTCCGGTATAACCTAGGAGGGAGTTCCAAACTTGAACCCTCTTCTCGGGTCTTCTTAGAAGGCAATTTTTCAAAAATTAGACAGAACCGTCTTTTAATTGGTAACTTTAATGAGTCATCCTCCACTAGTGTCTAGTTCGTGCATAAAACATCGTCAGTCATACAACATTTTGTTATCATACTGCATAATTTTCGGAAGCTTTCATTTGCCATCTTTTTCTCTTTCAAAAGTGTTTAAACAAATTTTGATTCAAACCCCTTATTTTTTTATATGATTGCGGATATAACCTTAGAAATCAAAACTAAGTGCTGATATAACTCTAAAATTCTTGTTAGCTTTTGATGGTGGGGTAGATTTTAGGAGGGTAAAATCGTCCATTTTTAAGAATACTAAGCAAGGATATTTTGGCCTTTTTTCGGGATGGTCAATGCAGGAATTTGCCTAGTCAATGCCGGTTTTCGGTCAATTGGGCATAATGGCAACATTCGATTGATAGTAAGAGTTGTTTAAACACTTTCTAAGAATTCAGAGTTGTTTGAACACTTTCATAAAAACTAGGGTCATTTTTGTGTTTATTCCTTATAATTTATTCTAGATGTGTTTACTACACGTATAATTATAAGAAAAACTGACTGATTTGAAAGTAGGAGAAGATCAATTTATGTTTCCCCCCAAAAAACCACTTCTACTTTTATAATAAATAGCTAATTAGAAGTTTACCAAATACCAAAAGGTGTTTATCCTAGCAAATTAACATATAGACCCTGTCAAACAGTCATACTCCTTGTTCTCCCAAACTTATTTTTGCTGAACTCAAAGATTCATTCAATTAAATTCATGAATTTTGAAGTTATGAATGGCTTAAGGAATCTATTCTAAAATTACTTTTAATAAACGTTTATGCATAATTTTTTAAAGTTTTATTTTACAAAAGAAAAAAAAAAGACAATTTCTCCAATTTTCCTGTAGAGGAAACACAACCAATTTTCTAGTTAAAGTTATTTATTAATCCGATAATTCCGGTTAACACTATCTTAATGGTATTAATTCACACCTCGTTAAAAATAAAACTTGAGAGTTATAACAAGCGGATTAAATAACAATTAAGTTGTACTATGACCGGTCCACAGCTATATTTCCTTATTCATACTATTATCGTACGCAATTAATTTCATACTTTCTTTATTTTTTTAAAAAATATTTCTTTAACTTTTATTCACTCATTTGCATTACTTACCTTTCTTAAAATTCTTAGCTAAATCTCCTATCCACATAATTTATTTTATTAATTTACTTATAAATGAAGGATTCATGAAAGTGTTTTTGGATCATAATTGTTTTTTTCTAAATATAAAAGAAAAAAACAAGTTTCAATGTACAACTTGCCCATTCTTTATACGTACTAGACAGCTACAATGTTTGACCAAAAAAAGCATTAATTCGCTACCACGTCGAGCCACCATTCGTCCACACATCACAATTTTTTAAAAAAATAATTCAAGAAAAATAGTTTTTTATGAAGAAAAAAGAAAGTACATTTGTGTAAGGCAAATTCTTCAGAATCACCGACTTTGCATAGGTATATGGAAAGATGAGATTGAATTAAAATTATAGAAGGATAAAAAAAATTAATTGTAATAATAAATTTTATATACAATATACAATAGTTATAAGTTTATAATCCGATTAATAATATATTAATTTTTTATCTTAATTATTTTAATTTACTATTTAATCTTGAATTTTTCATAAATTAAGCAGACACCGACTCTTTGTATAACTGTATAATTGTATAGTAATTTGTGTTGGTTGAATTCACATTGTAAAATCTGTACATCTAGTTTCAGCTGCTGCAACTCTATAACTTGGTCCTCCACTTTCAAGAAACTAAAATAGAAAAAGCTTAAAAAAAGAGACTCCATATTTTCTCGACTAAAATTCATGAAATTCAGCTGTTGATGCTCGCCAAATCGAACTTCTCGCGCCTGTAGATTGTGTCTGATCAGAATCTTAGCTCTCGAGGTAATCTGAGCTCTGTTTTTAACTTCCAACTTTAAAATTTTCTACTTTGGTGATGACCCTTTTGGGGGGTTTTGTTATTGTTTATTGAAGCATTAGTGAATGTGGTTTATTTCACTCTACTTGTTTGTACCAGTTCTTTTGTGAAGGGTTCTGTTTTTTAATCTAAAAGGGTTCTTTTTGTTGTTTTTAAATCATTGGAGAAAGGATTTATGATGCAATGATGCTTTCATGTTTTGGGTTTTGCAGGGTGATGTTCTAATTGGAAGATGAAGTGGAAATTAGCTCCTGAAAGCCCTTCTTTTGATTTGGGATTTAGATTTTGGAGATAAAGGAACCCTTTTGATCTATGGAAATTTGGAGCTCTTTTCACATTTTCTTTTGATGCTTCCCTCAGGCAGTTTGGAACCTTATTGTTTTTTGTGTGTGTTAACGTAATGATTATATGTCACTTGGAGCTAGGGACTGAGGAGGGTCGGGTGTACGTCGGTAGGGGTGGAGAGGTTGTTTCTGCCTTCAGGGAAGTGTTTGTCTTAAATTCAGTTTAAGTCTTTTGAGTGTTGCTCACCTGAATGGCTTCAATGGCAGAGAAAAGTATGCTGCCCTCGAGGTTTCTTTCTTGCCTAATAGCCCTTTCGATGTTTCTTTTACTCATGTCATCTCTGTCCTTACTACAATCCTGTGGCAATTCTGTTGTAAGCACTTCCATTCTAAAGCTTATCCTTGTTAATCCTTCCTCCTTTTGCTCGAAACCTGGTCAAAATTCTTCCCAAACATCGATTGTTCGAGAATTTGTGAACATTACTAAAAAGTTTGAAGACAAGTTGTGTGATCCCACCCGGGCTGTTCTTAGAGTATATATGTATGACTTGCCTCCTGAGTTTCATTTTGGTTTGATGAGTTGGAGAGGAAAAAATGTGGATCAGATATGGCCTGATGTTAGCAACATAAAGGAAGTGCCTTCATATCCCGGTGGTCTGAATCTGCAACACAGCATAGAGTACTGGCTCACTCTCGATCTTTTATCATCGAATGCTCCAAATGTAGACAATAGGCCATGTACTGCAATTAGAGTGATGAATTCATCTGAAGCAGATATCATCTTTGTGCCATTTTTTTCGTCTTTGAGTTACAACCGCCACTCGAAGCTTCGAGGGGACGAGAAAGTGAGCCTCAACACGAGACTGCAAGATAAACTGGTGAAGTATCTGAGTGGTAGGGATGAGTGGAAACGGTTTCATGGGAAAGATCATCTCATAGTTGCCCACCATCCAAATAGCTTGGTGGATGCAAGAAAGAAGCTGCATTCTGCACGATTTGTTCTTGCAGATTTTGGTAGATATTCCCCTCAAGTGGCCAATCTTGACAAGGATATTATAGCTCCTTATAAGCATATGGTGAAGACAATTCCGCCTGAGAAGTCCCCTCCTTTTGAGAAACGGTATACTTTGGTGTATTTCCAAGGGGCCATTTATCGAAAAGCCGTAAGTCTTTGCCTTGATTCTCCTGTTTTTAAACCCCTTAATCATATTATCTCTGAATTTTCTTTGTGTTTAGTCTGTTGAGTTTTGTGAGGAGAAGTTATTAAGCTAGTGAAAGTATGAATCTCAAAACCTTACTCAGTTATCCTTCTTGTAATATACCATTATGAGTAAAAGAAATGTCAAAAGGCAATAGATGAAAATTTCTTTATTTTATTATTTTAGGCCTTTTGATTGAAAAAGTATGATCTCTAGGAAGTAGACAAGGATACTAAAACAGAGAGTTTATAATTAAGAATGGTATACATGGTAAAACATATTTTGCTATACTGTATCAGCATTTGATGAGTTCGTTTATTTAATCCAACAATGTCATTGGTTTTTCTTTTGGTATATAACCATTATCAGGCGAGCCCTTTATTGAGTTAAGCCAACCATCCCTAACCAAACCAACCATTTGGATAGATGTACCATTAGCGGTGGGTCCTTTCATGATTTGGCTGTCAGCATGTAGGTTGTTGAACCAACCAACCTAAACTGAACCAACCCTTTTGACACTGGATCTGTATTTTTCTGGTTTATTTGGTGTCGTGCGTGCACATACGTGTTTTAGCTTCCGCACAATCTTCAGATACATTCATCAATGAATTCTTTGAAATGGATGATGTTGATTCTATAATGAAGACATAAATTTGCTTTTGTTGATTATATCTCCAGGAACAAGTGTACAGTGAATCGATATGCTTGTCCTTATTATGTTATTTAAATTATGTAAAAAAAGAACTCTCATTTCCCTATGAGTGTGCTTATGGATATATCAATATTTTTCATCAATCATTTGAGCAATAATGAATAATTGAATGATTATTTAGAGAGATAGCAAATAAATGGGGTTCTTTGCTATCTTCTGCTGAAACTTATTATTGATACTATAGTTTTGTACTACGAATTAAGTTCTAGTTAAAGTGGGTAGATAATCTGAAGCTGTTTTTTTAACCACAGGGTGGCATAATTCGACAAGAACTATTCTATCTCCTTAAAGCTGAGAAAGACGTGCACTTTGCATTTGGAAGTAT
>JAULKM010000010.1:1279904-1295093 GCA_032355605.1 Rubia tinctorum
ACAGGAAAACGCGATACCAGAGAACAGGCATGCTTCTTAAAGGTGAATAGCCAGCAACTCCTAGAGTATATTCTGACCCTTCTGTACCATTACTCGACCCACGAAGCTGATTTAGCCAGAAGTTTATACCATTTCAAACTGGGATTTTTTTTGTCATTTATATGTTGTAAATGAAGGATCTTGAAGAAATTTATATATCGAGAAAGCTTGGCTAAACTTTAGTGCTGGTTCTTAAATTTTTCCCTAATTTGTTAAAAAAACTTGTAAAAAATACACTGGTTTATATCATTCTGCAGGGAATTCTGAGTTGAAATGATCTTGATATAGCATGAAAACTGCAGAAACTATGACAACTAGCTCTGGATATCCAGAGAACTAGAGAAGTGAAGGCTTTTTTATGGACAGGTAAAGAAAATCTATGTTTTTACACAATTATACTTGTGCTAATGTTTTCAGATGCATTCTCTCAGTTTCTTTCTAATTGATACACAGTGCCTCACACAGCTAAACTAAAACAAACAAAAAAAACAACATTAGAAACTCAAAAAACAAACCTCAGACCCTGTTGTGAATAGGATCTGAACCTCTTCGAACTCTACGTTTGTCTGACTGATTCGGATCGAACATCATTGCAGGTAAGGGAGCTAAATCTAGCTGCACATGCATATCTTCCGAGGCACTCAGAAACCGGAACTCAGGTACGTGTATTCTGAGGGCAAGATCCATACTATTAAGCCCAGAAACCTTCTCAGGTTGAACACACAAGAACAAGAAGCCAACACAAGCCATCAGGATGATCATCATCCTGCAAGAAGGTATGCACATTTTCTCTCTGTTTAGCAGCAACTGGAATAGGTTATCTCTCATTCTTGCAAGGCATATAAGCATACTGTGGGGTTTTCTTTTGTGAGATTTTGTAGGACTAAAGGCATAAAGCATAGGGCAGGGCCCCCTGGCAGGTTCAGGAATTAGGATTGAGCTAATGATAAGCCTGCCATAGAAGTTAGCATAAGGCTGTTTCAGAAGACACTGACTGGTTTGAACATAAAGTTAAAACTGGAACATCATTCTAGGGAAGCCAAGAATCTTTCTGTTGCTGTTGGTTCCCCACATCCCTATCATTGCCTTGCTCTTTTAGACCATATCAAAGACCATGTAAGATCATCTTGCCATGTCATCCAACCCCTTTCCACGTGTTTGGGTTATCCTTATTGTGTTTTTTTTATCGATGCTGACTGGTTTAGGTCCTTGTTTTAACGTTGTTAGCAGATTTGGTTCTTTTGATCGGTTTTCTTATTGATAATAGCTTCAATGATGTCAATCGTGATCTTTTAGACCCTACCAAAGAGACCATGTAAGACCATCTTGCCACGTGTTAGGGTTATCGTCATTTTGTTTTTTTATGAATGCTGACTAGTTCGGGTCCTTGTTTTCGCGTTGCTAGCGGATTTGGCTCTTTTCATCGGCTTCTTGTTGATAATAGCTTCAATGCTATCAATCGCGATCTTGATACAGAGTTTCGTCACTGATTGTGGATGAAAAGCATCCATATTGATGTGCTAATTGCAGCCATATTGTTGTTGATCATGAAAAGCATTTTGCAAGTTCTTTTGTGGCTTTAGGAATCTGAGTATTGAATTACAAAGTTGAGGTTGCTACAGTTGCAAGAAAGATAAAGCTGGGAATGTTGGGATAGAATAGAAGGATCGATCTTCTTGAAATAAAATTAAAATAGGGAAAAAGGAAGGCCAAATATTTTGCTTTATGCTATAAAACCCCCTTTATATTTCCAGGCACTTATCTCCATGCAACATAAAACCCAGTCTTTGGTTTCTTGTGCTCCATGGATTTCCTTTATGCTTTTCTTTCCTCCATCCAAAATTTAACTTCAAAATCCATATTTATGAGTACTGATAATCTTTCACTTTCTTCTTCCAATCCATTTTTAAAGATTTATTTGTGGACCATTTCTTTCAATAACTTCACCATTAAATCTTGGTTACAAAAGAGAATGATTCAATCAATATGGAAAATCTGCCAAACCAAAACCCATTCCTCGGTTTAAACCAAATCCAATTATCATATTTTTCAATCTCCAACTTGAGTAATTCCACTCATTTTATCTACCTAAATTCAAATGTCGTTTTAAAGCTTCACAAAACAAAAAATTTAGGACTCTTCACTTCACCCGTTATTATTACACAAACTTGAGCCTTATTCGTCCACCAATCCTTCCTAATTCACATTTTTGTTGAAAGAACTTTTTTTAATTCTTTACAAAAGGATTCAGAAAATGCCGAATCTCCACCTACACAAGTAAATTGTTCATAACTTGCTAAACTTGCTCGACTAGCGTATTCAATGAGATAATCTCGAACTACCCGACTCGTTAAGCACATCAAGAACCATCATCACGTATATTAAAAGTATATAAAGGAGAATAAACATCATGTATAAACTTTTTACAGAAGATTTGACAGAATAACAGCAACAAACAGCTCAGATTACAAACGAATGTAAGATGTACAATCCAACATACATATCAGCAACAAAGCAATCAATTTTTACCAGCAGGTACAACATAGTACAGTTGCCACAGAGCTCAGCAGAAAGGAGAAAACCCCCACTTATTATCATTAAGCTGAGGAGAATTGGTCCAAAAGTTATGACACTGGTACATTCACAACATGTTCTTCTGTTGCTGGAGGCACCGGCACTCCGGTAGTTGCAGAGCCATTCCCCTGCCTCGCCACCTGCGCGATCCTAACCTGAATTCCTCGGTGTTGCCCGGCCTGCAGCAGAAATGCAACGTCGGCTGCAGCACGCGTAGTTGCTTCCTGATAAAGAAAGAAACATCGCAACAAGAGGTTTAGAACCCATATATGCCTATAGCTACAGAGGAAAGACATTCATCGAGATGCATTGTACCGATAAAATTTATATGTAGCATGACTTTCTTTATATTTTCATTCATAGTTGTTTTAGATCTTCCCTTTCCCGATTTTTTTTGAATATGCATCGTCAATCAGTTCCGTCTACTATTAAACTAGCAATTATCACTCCCGACTCTCTTCATGTTTTCATTCATTGTTGTTTTAGATTTCCGTTTCACGACTTTATTTGTTTTGACAATTCTAACTTAATTTGTTTGAACAATTTCTTACATCTTTATGTTTCCTGTTACTATCTACCAAGCAATTATTGCTCCTTACACTGCTGGCAAATCATAAAAAATGTAGGACACGCGAGGGAAGCCTTAGAAAAATCGAACTCTAACCTCTCTTTGTCGTCGACGCTGCAGTATACTGATGGCCCAAGCCATGATGTAGCAGGGAAGCAGGAAACCAGCGACCCTAAGCAAGAAGAGCTACAGAAGTAGAAAATGGTATCAATAAATGTAATAAAAATCAAGCTGGAGATATAGTAAGTGATATGTGTATTTTGATTCGGTTTACACGTACAGAGAAGAAGGTGGAAACATCATCGTCATCTTCATCACCATTTCCTATAGTAAGAGCGTGCCTCAAGAGCAGAAGAGCCATTAGCTGCCATAGAATAAGACCAATCATGTCAGCTCAACTCATCGAATTTAATGAGAAAGGGGTAAGCCAAAATCACCAAGAGCGCATCTAGGATGTAGGGGGGTTACTAGCTTACAATTAAAGCAGCCGAGCGGCAAAATGCAGCTCCATTTGCACCTGAATCGTTGTACTCATCATAATCAGCCTCAAGAAGTCGCCTTTCAGCCTCAGCCATAACCAACAGTCGAGGGTCACGCGGATCATAGGGACCACCAGCAAGCGTCCAGTCATCACTGCAAGGACAAAACGAAAAGAGAAAACGGTCATAAAGATGATAGAAGTAACGGAATCATCACAATTGAAAAAAGTTGGGTGAAAACCACATGCTTGCCTGATGTCAATGGCTGTATCGTTGGGATGAGCGGGAGGAGGAGCAGTATAGTTGGGTTGGTAAGGCTGCAAAATAAAGCACACGTAACCATATTAAATTGATGGAAGCAAATCATATCAATGCACGACGCATTGTATCTCAAAATGAATACCAATCCACACAACAAAATATTAAATCAATCAAGGTAATGAACCATGTGAGGATAACTTCACAAAATCCAATAGTGTGGAAACAAATAATTTATGATGGAAGTACGACGATAACAATCTGACAATGAAGCCGATTTATACTTCTGCAACCTGAGGCTGTTAGCACAAGTATGTGGTAAAAACAGTGCTATAGAACTGGAACTTGTGTTAAGTTACATTTTACCAACCATGATCCCTAAGCTTTCGACCAAAAAGAGTATCAAGAAGGAGGTCACTATCTAAAGCTTCAGACACCAATTACAAGTAACCCACATTGAAAGGAAAATCCCTCTTTATGGGGTCAACTATAAGGATCAGATCTCATCATATAGCGTTCAGCCAAGACACATTGTTTTCTTTGTATTACAAGTAGCAGAGAACAAAAAAAGATAACTCCATTCACGTTGTAACGATAGAAATTGAAACAATCAAAACGAAGTACAGATGAATGCAAATTAATTAAGTTCAAGCTTAGAGAGGTACCAAGGCACATGAAGTTCTTAAATTCGACAATATGAATCAATCTTTTAAACTGTATAACCAAAAGCATGGCAAGAAATGATATTATATATCGGTAGGAAAATATGACCGGCATGCTGAACAGGTAGCGAAAATTGAGTGCAATTAACCTATAAGTCACCAAGCCTATTGTATAAAGTCCTACAGAGAGTCATCAGTCTGTGTAAAAGTCCATAATTGCAGTTAAGAGGCTTCAAAGAAACTACGAATTAGATAACCAAAGGTAAAGTGGCTTACTTGATGGCATATCTCACAAGTAATATCTCCTTTCTCATTGCACCATCGCTGAACACATTCCCTGTGAGCAAACTGATTCATGACAAGGTAAACAGGAATATTCTCAGAACCAGGAAAATGGTAAGACAACTAAAAGAATATCTCAAGCAAGATCATTTATTACATACAAACTGTGTAGTCACAAGATACAAAGACAAAGAGTTAATTCAGTTTTAGAATTGGGACCAACTGTGCATCAAATTTAAGAATTCAACCAACAATATGATATAGAGCTGATAAAGGACCACCAACAGCTGAGCCTTGTGATTAGAGAACAAAAAAAATATACTCACAAGCACATAGCGTAAAGGAAAAATGTGAACCTCAAAAACACGAAGGTAGATCGCAGAAAGGAGAATCTGTTTAGACATATGTAATATGAAATCCATATAAATTGCTCAATGCTGAAAGAGGTGAGTAATATGAAATATGCCCCCCGTCTCTCAATCAGCCAAAACATAGATGCAAACAGGCTAATAATCGAAGTTCACATTCAAACATAAGAATTCAAATCTTATAAAGGCAATGAGCCCTCCCAAACGCATCTCCGCAATGTAACAAGTGCATCAAAAATACCTTCAAGCTGCCATTGCAAGCACAAGGTATCTCCAAGTTTTTGATACTATCCTCTTCCTGGCAAATACGACATTCAACTGATTGGATGAGGGGTTCGTCTTCGCCGCCCATGTCTTCATCTTCCTTACCATCAGTGGTTGGAAATGAACCAGAAGCAAGAAGTGTGCTAGAAGAAGAGCTCTCCTCAGTGGTCTGAATTCCTTGCGTGGATTGCAATGATTCAGGAGTACTTAGGCGATCGACAGCAAGTTTCGAGTTCTCTCCCATCACTTTACAGTTGGAACTTCTAGATAAACATAAGATCAAAACATCAACTACATTTCCAATCGAACTACTATAATATCAACACTACACCATGAGTACATTAGCTTCACAAAGAAAAGCCAAATACTTCCTCAGTCAAGAATGACAAGTAACCCAATGCACCAGATAAACAACGACAAAGAAAAGGATCTACATTAAGTAACAGAGATCAGAAAAACCCCTATAAACACTTAAAATCATTCTTCTATTGAGTAATCAGGGGATACTAACTGAAAATTGCCATATTCTGATCTCAAACCAAGACTCATTTTACACTGTAAGTTTCGAGCATCACAAACCCCATTGACACAGCAACAAAAACTAAGCCTCTGTCCCTCTGTGTAAGGTTGGCTATATGGATCATATCTCGCCAAACCGAGACACCATTGACTCTCAACAAGCTAAACAAGTAGCCCAGATTGTACAAACGCATACAAATTTAAGCTGCAATTTCCAAACAGTAATCATAAGCTCAGGAATCCAGATTAACCTTTTCACAATTGGGTCACAACTCAAAGAGCCATTCTTGAAACTAACTACATAACAAAAGACGGAACAAAAAAGGGTCCTTTCTGCAAAAAAATCAAAATCCCAGAAAAGGGATGAAGTATCTCGAATCAGCTAAGAGAACCCACATGATAGAATCAACTAACAAATAAATCGAGAAACCGCACCTAATCCAACAAAACAAAAACAAAAGGAGTAAGCGGATTAACATACCAAATAAACTATGAAAAAATCCTCCAAAATGGGTTCTTTGCTGTTTAGCAACCCGGAACAACCTAAGCTGATGAGAAATCGCGTGTGGAAAAGATAATAATTTGGTTGTCGGGATTGATTTTTTTGGGTTTTAAATCCGCTTTATGACTTGTTCGATTTGCTACTATTCATTTCTTCAAGACTTTGCATCCCGCGGGGACCAAGTCTGAATTTTATTACACTGGCATTTTATTTTATTTAAACTTCTCATTTTAATTTTTAAACATTAATTTACTTTTTAATACATAAAATCATAATTATAAAAATTATGTTTTAAAATTTATATTATAATTAATTTAATACTATTATTTTACATTATATAGTATTAATTTATGAGCCCGTCTTTTGAAAGACGGTCTTTTCATAAGTCATGGAAAAACAAGATTTAAAGTGTAAATTAGAATAAATAAAAATAAAATTACCGGGTTGCACGAATTTGATTATAAACTTTATAATTATTACACGTTGTATAGTTAATTTTTAATATTGCAACTAACATCTTTTACCTTTTATTATTCTAATTAAATTTTGTCTTTTCATAAGTCGATTTTTCCCACGACTTTACCTTAATTTATATATTAATAACATTTTACCAAAAAATAATCGAGGCTAGAAATTTGAAAAGGAAGTTGTTTGTTGAATGATAAAGTCAATCCTACGTTTGGAAACTCGGTTTGCATTTCGGTTGACTTTTGTCTGAAATGTATTTTAGTTTATAAATAAAAGAGTCCGTCTCTTACGTCTCTTAAAAGACGGTCTTTCCATAAATCATGGAAAGATCAAGGTTTAAAGTGTAAATTAGAAGAAATGTTGATAAAATTTTCGGGTTGTATGATTCGGGTTATAAAATTTATACCTATTACACGTTGCATAATAAAACTTTAATATTTCAACAAATACCTTTTACCTTTTATTATTATAATTAAACTCCGTCTTTCCATAAGCTTATGGAAAGACCGTTTTTCCAAAACTTTACCTGAATAAAATGTTACTCTGCTATTGAGTATTGTAAATTTGGATTTTACTTGTGGCAAGCTGCTATTTTATCGGATATTCTACCCTTACAAGTTACAAAAGTAAATAACAAATTAAGGATATTGGAAAGTGATGTGATTTATCATTAAAAAAAATTGTTTGGTTGTTTCTTCAGCAAGCATTGATTTGGCGACAATTGCAAGAATCTTATCCCTATATGCTTTTTTCTTATTTTTTTAACATTTCCCTTTGAAAGAAGTAATTTCTCCTAACTTACCGCAGAAAGAACCAATCGAACGGTCCAAAGCCTAAGGAGGACTTTTTAGGGTTAAATAATTTTCTAACCCTACCGTTAGTATGAAAGTATCAATATAATCCTGTAAAATTAAAAAGTATCAAATTAATCCTAACTTTATGATAAATTGTACTGATATAACACCCTAGTCACATTTCAGCATTGACTAACATTTTGGGCCATTGGCCTGCGTGGAAAGATAAATTTGCCCTCGGGCATTTCAGCTCAATTTTCCCTCATTTTACCCCTTTTATTGCCGCCAACCACCACCACCCGCCATCTTCTCCCGCCGCCAAACACCTCCACATCCCCGTCACACTTCTCCATCACCTCTCCCGCCACCCACCACCTTCTGCCCAGCCACCCCTACATCCCCGCCACCTCCTCGCCCAACCATCATCACCGTTTTTGCCCATATTCATGTTGCGACGCCACCACGGCGGGGCTGAAGGTCATCGGGATCACAGCCTAGATTCCACCACCCAAATTCACGCTGCGTCACTGCCATAGTGGGGCTGAAAGTCGTCGGTATCACTGTCCAGATTCATGCCGCACAGCCGCCACGTTAGGGATTAAGGTCGTTGGGATCGAGGCAAAGATAATGGAAGCAAAGAAAGAAGGTCATCGGGATCGAGGCGAAGAAAGAAGGTTGTCGGGATGAAAAGGCCACGGAGATGACGGTGGAAATGGAGAAATATGATGAGAAGAATCAGGTATGCCACCGCCGATGGCGAAGAATGGGGATAGGCTCGTGGATTTGTCTTTTTAATTTAATTTAATTTATTTGTTTAATTCAAGGGCAAAATGGTCATTTCATTTGATTTCCACTAAAATTCCCATTAGCAATTGAATTCAACGTCGCTCAGGGTTAGATTGACACATACATAATAAATTTAGGGTCATTTTGACACTTTCTCATTTTACAGGGTTATATTGATACTTTCAACCTAAAGTCAGAGTTATTTTAACACTTTACTCAACTTTTTAACATAAGGTTTAGTCAAGTATCGCTTTGGGTCGAAGCCCTGGAAGAATATAATTAAAAACACCTCCGTTCACAACTATTTATCTGTCAATCATACACTCCGCCACTCAATTAAAATCTAAAAAATAAGTTTGTCAAATTCTATTTATTGAACCTCGTCTAGATACTTACAAGATTGATAAAGAAATGGCAGAAACGAGAGGAGGAAAAGACTGAATCGGACTAAGTGATTGAAAACTAAAAAGAACAAAGGGGAAGAAGGGATTTGAGAGTTTTTTCCCAAAGAATTACACAACCGATCCTAGATTATTTTCCTTCCAATTGTTCTTCATCTTATATGTTGTTGAATTGCTGAATAACTCCCATGAGCTATCCCGACCGTTGCGAGGCATCAATAATGTTCTAACAGTAGTTAATTACAACCTCTAGTAGTTATCCTCCTATATTACTATTCTACCCTTATTTTTATTGGGCTGCTCATGATATATGTGGATTTTTTAAAAAAATATTTAAAAAATATAAACAGAAAAATAGTGTGGAAGTGGGCTTGGCCCATCAAGAAAGTTGAAGCAAAGAAAATACTGTTTTCAAAATCGAAAAGACACCTTTCTTAATAATTTTGAACGTAGGGTTTTGAACATCTTCCTCCCTAATTCACCGTCACCTTCTCTAATGGCGGAAACTAAACCCTCCGAAACCCCTTCCGAGCCAGAGATCCAAGCCCCCTCCGCCGAGGATATGGAGGTGGAGCCACAAGCCGGTGATACGACGGCGGCCGGCGCCGGAGACAAGCGAGCTAGAGAGGATGAGGACAAGGAGGAGGAGAAGGAGAAGGAAGAGGAAGACGTGAAGAAGCAGAAGTCGGAAAAGTCGGTGGAAGAGGAGCGGCTCGAGAAGGCGGTTCCGGTCGAGCTGGGTCCCAAAAAGTTCGAAACTTCGGTGGTGATGTATGATTATTTCTACAAGCTCCTGCATTTCTGGTCTCCCAATGTTGCTCTCAACAAGGTAAATGTATGATTATCATGTTTTTTATGGATAGAGTGTTTGAACTTGTTTGGATCGGTTCATTTAGTACTATATTTCATTTGTTGTTGCTTGAAGTTTGTCCTGTTTATCCGAGGTACAAATTGTTCATGTAAGTGATTTGAAACCATCTATCATTTCCGGAAATAGAAAATAAATTTAAGAGATACAGCATATTAATCTGTAAAAGATGATTGCTCACTATGTTAGATGTTTAGATTTTCTTTTGAAATCGGGACTTGAACGAAAAGAAGTTGGAAATGTGATTCTTCATGTGGAACGGGAAATTAATACTAATATTGGTGTTGCGATTGTAAGCCGAAAGCTACATTGATATTCAAATGTTGCCCTGTGATTTACTTGTGTCTAGTGTGTTTAGAGTGGGATTTATGTGTACTTTATCTGCAGTGTGAAGCAACCATGCGTTCAAATTCTACATTTTCAAGTCGGCTGACCTGGCTTTATCAATGACAGAATATTTGCAATTGTCATGAACTTGAGCAGATAGAGATAGTTGTATATCGTCCTGTTTTTGGTATGCTTTTCCACAGTCTCGTGGCTTGTGTTGTGAATGGAATCTTCCTCTTGATAATGCTCTCGAACCCATGACTTTCATGTCCTCTTATCTCTTTAGCCGAAACTGATATTGTTTTCTCCATGTGTGTTAATAATTACATTTGTCATGAAACTGATATAGTTTTACATATGTGTTGTCAATGTCATAGTCTCACACTCTGTTATCTACATGTGTACTTGGCTGGATGTTAGCAAAACTTTATCCCGGTCACGTTGAGAGTACATTTTCTTGTGATTCAATGCCAATTAGAATAATCAGCTTAGTTCCTCTTAATCAGCTTCTCCCATCTGATGATTTTGTTGTGTTCCGTTGCTCTTAGCCTTGGATTGACACATTATTACGTGGCATTTTATTTTGCAGTACGAGCATCTGATGTTGCTAGAGTTGCTCAAGAAGGGTCATTCGGAACCAGAAAAGAAGATTGGCGATGGAATCCGCTCCTTCCATGTCAAATACCATCCCAAGTTTAAAAGCCGCTGTTTCTTCCTGACTAGGGAGGATGGTTCCGAGGATGATTTTAGCTTCAGGAAGTGCGTTGACCAGATCTCCCCGTTACCGGAGAACATGCAGGTCAAGCATGATGTCAACAAGGCACTGGGCGGGGGTCGTGGTGGCAGAGGTGGAGGCCGTGGTGGCCGTGGTGGCCGTGGGAATTGGAAAGGCGGCAAGAATAGAAACTGAGTAGCTGGTGGAAGAACATTTTCCTTTTCTAGCTTGTCGTAGTACAAGGTTGTGGCTGCAATGAAGATGAGAGGCATCTTTTATTATTATTTATATTATATGTAATCGTGAGATGCTACTGGGATTTGAATTTTGAATTTTGGAAAGTAATCAAATTTCGATTTCGGGACCTCAGTGTTTTCGCCGGGATCAAATTTCGATTTTGGAAAGTAATCAAATTAAGGGTTGTTCGAGTATGGCTGAAGGATGATTTGGGGACCTTGTTTTTATCGTGTACATCTATATATCGATAATGTATCATCAAACTTGATTAAAGTGAATTTTAGTCTTTGAATTGCAATTGCGATAGTAAATGTTCAATTATAATTTGGATTGTTTTTCCATTAAGATTGGTTGGATAGGATTTACAAGGTTCCTTATGATGACATTTTGACTTAAGTGGTATAGAGAAAATGGCATGGAAAATCATCACCGATTAGGACTTGGGGGTGGAGAGGCATTCTGTGAGGGATTGACCTAATCAAACCAGGTCTCAAACGGCAAGTGACGAATAGTTGCGGCATAAACATTCAACAAGAATGGACCCCAAACCATAGAAATCTCGTAAGGTTCGATCGCCAACTTTTACCTCTACTTATTTCAAAGTGAGCGACCTAATCAACAATGCCAAACAATATCGCAAATCCCTATTAAGACATAAAGGGAATACACACCCCTCTCGCAACTTTGGGACATAAGGATTACCGATTCTGGGATAAAGACTAGCTGAGAAACTACAACATCAAAAGCGGGTAGCAGAGGCAGAGGCTGCAAAGATGAGACAAAAACCGTCTATCTCGACAACGATGCTAACCACCCGGGTCAACCAAAAGATCTGGAAGAAGTTGTGGCACTCAAAGATACAAAAAAAAAAGATCAAATTCTTAGCATGGAGGCTAGTGCAGAATGCTGCACCAACTGGACCGACACTAAGAATAAGAGGCACATAAGTATCACCTCTATGCATATGATTCTCGAATGAGAAGTAGTCAGAAGGGTATGTTGAACATCTAGGTTGAGTTTTGATTTCAGACAAGGTGAACCTAAACGGTATTTGGTTGGGACATTCACCTTATATTGTAGAAAGAGGAACATCAATCATACCCAGAATACAATAATTGGACGTGCTTCAACACATACGCGACATTTCTGGTACAAGGCGGCGACAACATGGTGTGCAACACAAGGGAAGAATGCAGGCTCTTGGCAAGGCACAAGGTCATTTGAAGCATTATCGGCAATACAAGCAGAATTAGCTGCAATATATGAAGCATTGGCCCACACAAGACATCGATTGAGCAACAACACATATATGACTGCAAATCGATGCTTAATCACGCCCAAAACTTCCCAGGCGTACCACTGGACCTCAAGGGCTTAGTGAGGAGTATTATAATGTTAGTAGTGATTTTCATCGGAGTCTATGTAATGAAAATCCCTAAAACTATAATAGCAAATGCTCATAACATTACTCGTGATGTAATTGTTGCCCCCTATAATATTTTCTTAGTAGAACGATGGTCTCATAAAATGTTTCTTATATATTAGTCCATTGTTAATAGTTGATTCTTAAATAAGTTTTAATTAAAATTAATAAGGTGATATTTAAAAGTGTTCATTGAGTATACTTTCACAGTGGATACTTAAGCCTATAATGTAACAACGGGTGCTTATTAATTAGCTTTAGTCTCTCCTTTATTAACTTATTTAATATTCTCCCTCGGAAATGATTGGTACGTTACAAATGCAAAAATGGCCATTAAATTAAAAGCATTTCGATATTAATTAATTAGTAGAATTTAATCACGTTAATGTAAATATGATGAAGCATCCAAAATATTTCCTACCGGCCCCTCTAATACGAACAAATATTAGGAAAAAATAAAAATAATTCTTATCCGTCCCGTCCAACATATTTTCTGACTTCGCCCCTGAACGTACTGATTTAGGGATTAATTTTATGTTGCTGTAAATTTCTCGTACGATAAGCATTAACCTTTTATTTTGGTATATTCAATGAACATTCTTTTTGTTTAGGATTTGATCTGTCAAAGAGAGATACTAATGATGATGTTCTTTGTTTTGCTCTTCTCAAAACCTTTTCATCGTAAATTAACGAAAAAACAGAACATCATGAGAGTATCTGATCATCTACTGTTAGAAACGTGTCTCGAGAGTGAAAAAAAAATATACGGCTCGAGATTAATTTTGCAGTCATGCTGTTTGCTCACAAAACGAGTCAAATTATCTTGAATCAATCCTCAATTGGCATTATGTGAAATTTGTAAACAATTCGTACATATAATTACCTTAAATTAGTAACAATAGGCATGTGTGTTCAATTAATAAAATTATTACTTTGCTATTAATTTATTATTTCAAATACTCCATCCGTTCTTTTGTATATGATACTATGAGTTTAACTATTTAATTTAGGTGAATGAAATGAGTAAATGTAATTGAAGAATTCTTGTCAAAATATAAAATGTGTCAATATAAAAGAAACAATTCAAAAAAGAAAGTGCTTTACTATATACATGTGAGGGAGTAATAAATTTCAAGGTTTTGAGTTTAAAAACAAATTTTGCAAAGTCAGGGAACTCAAAATATAACCCGATGGAGTTTATTTTTGCTAAATTGAACTGAATTAAAATTAGTGTTCTAAAAAATAGTAATATCATGACCGAAGTAACTAAATGTAATCAAATCAATTTTTTGACGAATTGAAGTACAGAAAAGGTCTTTAAAACAGCCCTAAACCTAAACTCACATGATAAATTCACTATGCACACGATATACACTTGAAGCATTGAAAATCCTCTTACAATCAATGCAATTGATGACTAGAGTGATGAAAATAGTTCTACTCCATGCATTAACTAAGCACTTCACACCAATGCAAATTAAAACTATATATCGTAACACTTTTCTTCCAACACTTATTAAAATATTATAATAGTTTATAAAATGTCATTTAAACCTTCGAAAAATGTTACCTAAATCTTGAAAAGTGTTGCGTTAGATCGAATGCAACATTACATAAGACAATACTTGTAAAAGTGTTGTAATAGCTTCGAATTAGTATTATTATCAACTAAATCAACGTTACATTATCCTTAGTTTGTTGTAGCTGTGAGTGAATCTTTATTTCAATCAATTTATAAATTAACAGCTAAACAATATTAATGAAAAGATTCCAGTAGTGACGCATATTTTGTGACAGACAAGGAAATGTCCCAATATTTGCTCCACCTTCAGGTGTCACTAAATATTTGTGAGATGTACACATGTCACTAAACTGAATCCATTTCAAACAATTTAAAAATTGAACTGCATCTTGAAAAGTCACAAAAAATATAATGATACTTCAACGAGTCACGATATTTTAGTGACACGCTGAATATGGACACTTCACAAGGTGTCAATTTTGCTTATATTGTGACTCCTTGTGAAGTGCCCCTATTCATGGTGTCACTAAAATATTGTGACGCGTTGAAGTATCATTATATTTTTTTGTGACGCTTCAAGATATAGTTCAATTTTTAAATTTTGTGACATGGATTCAGTTTAGTGACATGTGCACATCTCACAAATATTTAGTGACACATGAAGATGGAGTAAATATTGTGACATTCTTTACCTGTCACAAAATATGCGTCACTACTAGAATTTTTTTTTGTAGTGATTAATTAATCCATTTACGTGCATGAGTTAGATAACTTTTATTGATCATCCTTATCATGGTAACTTAAAGCACAACCTCCCATGCAGTAAATTCCTATAACTGTTAGAATCTTAAATTAATCCATTGGTTCATGACTCCTCCTATTCCACTAGTACACTTCCATCCTATATAACTCAACCCAATATTCATCTTTTCTTTCCGATTAAACACGTGAACAAATGCGTTTGTTCAAACCTTATCTTCGAATCTCGAATTCAATTCCAAAACAAACAAACCAGTAAACCTAAAATTTCAAAGAAATGGAGAGTCGTTCATTTCAAAGTTGGTCAAATTTTGACGCAAGCAAACAGGAGGAAGATACCACTAACTTGGAACAAGACGATCCAGTTACAGCCC
>JAULKM010000010.1:1347559-1371830 GCA_032355605.1 Rubia tinctorum
ACATGAAATTTATGGTCAAACATGGCTTAAGAAAGTTGACTAAAAAGTGTGTCAAACATAGCTGAACGGAGGGAGTACCATGGTAGCCTGTCTTCATGAAAGCTTTGAAAGGAATTGAGAGGAAAGGTGGTGCAGTTATTACTGATGAACTGAATTTGCAAATGTTGATGTGAATATATATAAATAATTATTTTTCTAGGGATTCTATGAGTAGGTGCTATTGTCATTTAGGCTGGTAATTAATGAGATGCTCCCAGTTTTGCTAGTTTTTGTTTTTTTTGGAAAGGAAATGTTTGACCGGAATCATAAAGTTTGATGGGGGAATTTAATTTGTTTTCGGAAAGGAATCTTTGTAATTTGTAGCTGTTTATTTGATTTTCTGGCCTTTTCAAATGAATTTCTTTTCGGTTTCAGTTGGAGTTTAGTGATTTTAGTTTTCCCAGTCAAAAGTGAGGAGAACATTTGTTGAGGGAAGACTAAATTAGTTCACGTTGATGGGTTTAGAAAACGATAAATAACATTATTAATATTTTAAAATTTAACATAGAAAGAGGATGAGATGCGTAATAATCATAAAATTGATTATCTTCTATTTATGCTTTACCATTGAAATAGATGCCGAATATGCACATGAAAATGTGTTACTCTTCTATCCACCAAACTAAAATTTAATTTGATAAAAAAACTAAATTTTAAGTTGACTATTTACTTCGCCATTATTATTTAATTTTCTAACAAAACATAATTGCTACATAAATAAATGAAATATTGTCGTTTGGAATTTCAAAAGATGTGTTAACGTATACATAGGGATGATTTTATAAGAAGCGTTCTAACAAATACTCCCTCCGTCCCACTCTAAATTATTTATCTACTTTTTAAGAGTTAAACTTTCACTCTGAATAAAAATTAATATATAAATAATAAATATATCATGTGAGATATTATTAAATTTGTCTTAACATCTATTTTTTAAATATCATTTTTTATGCGCCATTATTATAAGTAACTAGAGATATTTACGGTCAAACATGCACCTTGAAAACCGTGAAAAAAATAAATAAGTAATTTAAAGTGAGACAGATGGAGTATGTATTAGAATGTTTATAAAATTAAACGTTCTAATGTTCTGTGACACATATTAAAAGTGTTCCAATATATACTCTCCTATCCCACCAGTTTTCATCTTTTTTTTTCAAGTCAACTTTACTAAACTTTGACCATAAATATAAATCAATATATTTATAATAAACATATCATGTGAGATATTGTTATATTCATCTAAAAATATAAATTTTAAACATTATTATTTTATACAAAATTGTTATTTGTATTTAGAGATATTAACGGTCAAACATGATTACTGAAGACAGTGAAAAAGTAAATAGGCCAAAACTGGTGGGGCGGAGGGAGTATATAATTAGGATATTACAAAGCGACCCAATATCAAAACTATTAGGACATTTATAAATTATAAGTGTCCTAATATATGTATACTAGAACGTTTATAAATTAAACGTCCCAATATATAAGTAACTATGACATTAAAAAGCAACACAATATAATAGGACGCATAAAAATAATTTTATATATTGTCTATAGAGTTGCTTAATATAGCGATCCAAGATCTATAGAGACTCGCGATAACGGAACGTTTATAAGACGATGTTAGAAGCATTCCATGAATGTAAGCGTCCCAATAGAGAACTATTGGGACACTTCTCTATTGAGATACTTTTTAGCGTCCTAACACTAGTGAAGAAAGGCCTATTAAAGGCGGTTTTAACCATAGAAGACACTTTTCAAATGCCTTCTCTGGTCCTACCTTCGATCGATTTTCGATCAAAACTGGTTCAAAAACCACCTTCTATTAGGGTCAGAAATATGTTCCGAATTCGAAATCTATTTCTGATGTCAAAAAAAAAGTTGTCAAAAACAAAATCGGTTTCCAGCAGCAAAGCAAACCCATATCTGGAAAGCAACTACAACGCCCCTAACCCTAAAACATAGCAACAACCTTACGGAAACGATGCCAGTGCCCAATATGAGAATAGGAGGAGAGCGGTAGAGCTTAGGCAGAGGCGACCTATGGCTTCAGCAGCGGAGGATGACGGAAGAGAAAGAGAAAAGATGGGGGACGGAGGCGGAAGAGAAATAAGGGAAGGAAAAGGCAGATACGGGGAAGAAAATAAGGGAAGGAAAAGAGAGCCAAAAATACGGGGAAGAAAATAAGGGAAGGAAAAGAGAGCCAAAAATAAACTAAGGGAGGAAAAATAAACCCTAGATATATATACTTAGGCCCAAAATGCAAATAAAGACACTCGTTAAAGACAATTTTTCAATATAACCTCCTTTAATTGATGCTCATTGAAGGCAGTTCTTGAAAAACCGGCTTCGATTGATGCTTTTAATCAGGGGTTCTCCACTAGTAAAATAGAACTTTTTTGTTGTCGCGAAACATCAATCTTTTTGTAAATTAATTATTTTAATAAACAATATTAATAATCAAACACTTATAAGACAGTCTTTGAAGTTAAAATTTTAAGTTTGATGAAACAGAGTTTCAATTATTTTTAATAAAATAAATTTAAAACTAGATATTATTATTCAACAATTAAAATCAAAGTATGAAGTGGAATTTGAAACGAGTAATGGAAAACCTATCAAAATGACTATTCAAATGATAATTGTTGATTGTATTATGTACCATACATGGATTTTTAGTTCGCCAATATTTAGTAAAGAAAATAAATGACTTGTTATATTATGGTTGTAACCATATCTTTAGATTGAAAGTGACAATATAACTTGTAAAATTAGAAAGTGTCAAACTAATTAACATTGACGTTATGATGGATTGTGCCAATATAACTTTCAATCCACATTACGATGTTGATTCACCAATTAGGATGTTGACCGGACCCTAAATGACGAATATGCCCTCGTCTATTTCAACTGAAAATTTTCCCATTTTACCCCTCCAGTTGCCGCTAGACACCACCACCTACCGGCATCCACCGACACCCTCTCTGGCACTCTCGCCGCAACCACCACCCTCCACCCTCTCCTGGTGTGAACGACGCGGCCAAGACATTTCATCTTGTCACCGCCAATGCCCACCATATCCCAACCCCTTCTTCTCGTCAACGCTACCATCCCCACCATCCCTACCATCTTTCCTCCTTACCAGCCCCTTCTTCTCGCCATCGCTAGGGATCCTAATGTGGTCATTGGGCAGAAACCCGATCTAGGCCCAATTGAAATCCATAGTCTCTGACGAGAAGCTCATGACGCCGTTCAATTTCAACCGCTTCGTGGAGATGTTAACCAAGTTCCTGAAAGAGGAGCCTTGCTGTTCCCCTCATCCCTAGCTCGAGCTCGATCATTGGGTGGCCGGAATCTGGAGATTCAAAATTCCCAGCTCGAATCACTGCTCAATCTTGGTTGAATTTCAGAATCCGCAAGTCCACAGGAAACTTGGGTAGCTGGATGTGCACTAGACGAAGGCTGTAGGGCATAAGATCCTTCGTCGGGAGACAAGAGTTTTGGAGATGCAGAGAGCATGAAAGGGTCTATGAGAGGGATGGGCGACGGAGGGGATTCTGGTACAACGGGAATTTGGATGTCGGCGGCGGTGATCATTGTTGTGAAGATCCCGAAAGGAAGGTGAGAAAGAAGGGGACGGAGATGACGGGAGGTGGTGTAGGAAATCAGAGACGGTGATGGAAAAAATGGTGTAGACAGGGGAGAAGAAAAGGGTGTTGGAGGAATTATTTAATGATTTTTTAGTAAAGGTAAAATTGTCATTTCATTAAAAAAAATCGATCAATTCCGGTGGTGCCAATTGGAGTCATCGATTCCCAGAGTTATACTGGCTCATACATCATAAAACTAGCGTTATTTTGACACTTTCTCGTTTTACAAGGTTATGTTTGCACTCTCAGCCCAAAGTCAGGATTATTTTGATACTTTACTCTGTATTTAGTACTCCCTCTGTTTTTTTGTATATGGCACCGTTTGACCACTAGTTTTTCCGTGCAATGTTTGACCATCAATAACTTTTGTTATATATAATAATAGACATCATGTGAGATGTCTTTGGATTCTCCGTAACGTGTAGTTTCTGAAAAGTAAAATTTTATCGTTTGTTATTAGACAAAACTAAAGTTATCGGTGGTCAAACATGCCTTCAGAAAATGTCAAAAAGGGGGTGCCAATATAAAAAAAATGGAGGGAGTATTATTGCAATACCATTTTTGGTTAAAAAGTCCAAATTCTCTTGTAGGGATGAGTATAAGTTTAGGATCCGATCCTTACCCACAAGGTTTAGACTCGTGGGTTGGGTATGGATTTAAAAATTTTGACCTATAGGGACCGGATCTAAAAAATTGCATAGTTAATGATCGAAATAGCACTAGTGCGACCTAGGGTGAAGAATTCTCAGAGTGCAAATCTCTAACCCTCTATCTATTCATATGAGTTTAAGTTCAACTCTTGAGTTCCTCATTCATGTAGAATTTCTTGAATTAAACTCTAGAGTTGCCATTCATTAACTAGATTCTTAATATCAAATCAAAATTCTAATTATTTTTAGAATTTAAGAAGAAATTCCAATCATTTAATTTGATGCATTGATGGTTGTAGGGCTTGTAATGCATTTTCCCCCAGTGATTAAGAATTGCAGACACAGATGACTAGAAAAATAAGTTTTAGATTCCCATTTTAATAATAATATTTGAACCAAACACTTTTATCATAATCAACTCTGTTTCCTTGGATGAACCAAACAACTACAACATTTCAATCATTCATTTCCATTCCCTTTGTATCAGTATCTTGATTCTTTTCTCCTAGTTTCTCTTTCTTAATTGATTTCCATGCTCTTTCCTTTGTTTGAATTAACCAAATGATCTCTTATACTTCATTCGGTTTTTTAATATTGGTAACCTTTCCTTTTTTTGTTTGATCTTTTGATATTGACATCTTCCCTTTTTGGTAAAATTAAGATTAATTTCATCCACTAAATTTACTTTTTACTCTCCCTATACAATTTTCTCCACTTATATATATATATATATTTTAAAAGTGTGCCAAATAGTTGCCGCAAATTATTCTAGACCAGAGGGAGTATTTTATAAGTAGAGCGCATTCTATGGAGGAAAACATAATCTAATCTCCTCATATTTTCAAAATAAATTAGATTTTGCTTTGATGGCCGGATGAACTTCAACTTAAAGTAATCGTCGCACTTCTTCATGATTCGGATTTGAAGGGTTTATAATATAATATTAAATCAATTATAATTAGGTTAAAAAAGGAATAACCTTTCTGATTGGTTTTGCATATATCTTTTTCCATATCCGATTCTATCTTGTATACCCTTTGTACTCACTATATATGAATACACATAGCCACAATTATTTGTGGGTTTTACATTTTATCATGGTATCAGTCAGGTCTCTCTAAAAATTCTATAGCTTTTATCGAAATTCTTCTAGCCCTTTCCCTTCAATTTTTTCCAATATCCGGCCGTACCCACCTGCCGTCACCACCGATCTCCGACGCTACACCCTGCTCATCGGAATCGGCCGATCAAAATTTTTCCCACCACCACACACTGCCTCACGTGCTTCTCCGCCGGATCACACGCGCCGCCGCCATGTCCCTCACGCGCCGTCAGTGATCCCGTGCTGCACATGCTGCTCCGTCTGTGCACAATAGTTAAATCAGTCATCCACTGCCTTTCTCAAGCTTGCTGTGTGTTTGGTGCGATTTGATTTCTCTATTGTGCTCAGATCTGTTCCCGATGATGACCATTACGCTTCCTTCGTTGATCAATTGTATCACCATCAAGCTTGATAGTTCCAACTATTATCACTGGCGTACTCAGGTTATATATGTTTTGCAAACTGTCAAATTAATTGGATATGTTGATGGTTCTTTTAAGTGTCCTGCGGCACCTGCGAGCTCGTTCTCCAAGGAATCTGATGACAAGGCTTCTGAGGATCCTAATGCTCGTGATGTTTGGATTCAGATAGATCAACTAGTCCAAGCCACTCTTTTTTCATCCCTGAATTCTTTTGCAATGTCGACAGTTGATGGCATGGTCAATGCTGCTCAAGTATGGGATGCTTTAGCCACTAAATATCAGAATAATTCTCATGCTCGTAGCCTTTATCTCCGTGATCGTTTATATGGTGTTCGTCAAGAGGATCAGTCTGTTCAGGAATATTATGCTCATTTTAAAGATATTTTTGATGAATTACGTGTTCTTAGCCATCCTCTTAATGATGAGGATATTGCTCTTGTGTTTTTTCATGGCTTGAATGATAAGCTGTCCCTGTTTTCTTCTGCTCAAATGGTGAAAGATCCTTTACCCCCGTTATATACCATTATTGTTGATGCTAAGGCTCTTAAGTTTTCACTCAAAGCTTGCTCTTCTACCTCTGGACCGGTACCCTCTGCTTTTGCTGCTTCACAACAAGGATTCGGAAAAACTCACCGCGGCAGGGGAGGCTGTGGTTTTGGGTGAGGGAAGGGTGGCCGAGGCCGCGGCCGAGGAAGGGTCGGCGTCCAAAATCCATCGCCGGCCGGGCTGGCGGGCCACTTATGTGTGTCAATGGTGTCATCGCCCCAGTTATATTGTTGAATGCTCACAATGATGTTGCAAACTCCACAGACACAGCTCACCCACATAATCAACAACTAAATGCCACTCTTTATTGGTACATGGACTCTAGTGCTACCAATCACATGACTGCTTCTGCTTCCAGCCTGGATAGTGTCGCTCCTTATAGCGGTAATTGTCGTGTTTATTTTGGCAATGGTTCTCATTTGCATATTTCTCATGTTGGCAATTCCCGGATTTTTTTATTTCCTCATATAATGTCTTGGTTGTTCCGAATATCACCAAGAATTTATTGTTTATTGCAAAGTTAACAAGAGATCTAAATGTTGTTGTTTGTTTTGATGCCACTTCTTTCACTATTTAGAATAAGGTTACCAAGGAGCTCGTGGGCCGAGAACACGGTGAAGGAGGTCTCTACATTTTAGATTATGGTGTTGTTGTTTTAGTTTCATTTGTTAATTCAAATAAAGCTAATGCCTCATTTGAGCTATGACATAGTCGGTTAGGGCATGTTCCTTTTTCTGTTATTTCATCTTTAAATAAAATTGGCTGTCAGTTACCCACTAGTTTGCTGCCTAAGCCTCATTTATGTACTTCTTGTGAGATGGCTAAAGGCAAGCGTCTTTCTTTTAATAATAATATTAAACGCACACCACACATACTTGATTTAGTTCATTGTGACCTCTGGGGACCCTCACCTGTTGTCTCTCGTGTCGGGTACCCTTATTATGTCATTTTTATTGATGATCACTCTCGGTTTACTTGGTTATATCCTCTGCAACGTAAGTCTAATTTTGTCGAGGCTTATATGCAATTTGAAACTTTTGTTGATAATCAGTTCTTTACCACCATTAAAGTTTTCAGAGTGATGGTGGAACCAAGTTTGTGAATCATCGCATGCAGACTCATTTTACGTCAAAGGGCATTCATCATCAGATTTCATGCCTTTACACTTACACTCCAGAGAAAAATGATCATGCAGAGAGGAAACATCGTCATATTACAGAGACTGGTTTATCGATTCTCTATCACTCTGGCCTTCATCATTTTTTTTGGTATGATGCCTTCTCTACAACAGTCTATATCATTAATAGAGTGCCTTCTCCAGTTTTATCTGGTCAGTCTCCTCTCTCAATTATTTTTTGTACTATGCCAGACTACTTCAATTTTCATCCCTTTGGTTGTCGTGTTTTCCCCTACTTGAGGCATTATGATGAGCATAACTTGGCCCTTCAGAGTATATCTTGTATATTTTTGGGGTACAGTTCACAATACAAGGGTTATCGTTGTCTTGATTTTCTCACCAAGTGGGAGTACATCACTCGCCATGCCCGGTGTGGTGAGTCATTTTTCTGGTGACCCGTACTGGTACTATTACAGATTCATCATCACTGGATGTTTCAAATTTTTTAGAGACTTCATCAATTCCATCGGAGGTGTTTGAGTCATTTTCCTCTCCGGAATCACCCATTATTTTGAAGGATTTAAATTTTCAGATTTCACCGGGAGCTCAGGGTTCTTCAGAAACTTGTGCCTATTTGCCACTGGGTGACCAGCAGAATAATCAACAGCACCCGACGCCACCAGAACTATTAACTCGATACCCATCGCCAATTCACGTGCTAGCCACCCCGGTCGCGCATGAGCTTCACGCACCGTTACCGGCTGCGCACGAACCCACCACCGACAACACATTCACCAGTTCCAGTGAGTCCAGTCTCTGCTGTAAGGTTGCCATCATCACTGGTATCGATTATCGAGTCCACCTCGGGTTCTGCATCGGTGATCTTGGGTTCTAAGCCATCTTCGATTTTAATTCTTTCTTCCCGATACCCGATAGCCACTCGTTCTTGTACTGGTTCTTTACGGTACATGAATTTTTCTAATTATGATATTTCTGGTTTACATAGTGTTTTATTTGTGAAGAATGAGCCTCGTAGTTATCGTTATGCGGTCAAGGATCCATACTAGGTTGTTGCTATGGACTCAGAGATGGCTACTCTTCGAACTTACAAACATGGGAACTAGTTCCATGTCCTCCTAATGTTAATTTTGTTGGCTCTAAATGGGTCTATCGTTTAAAGTATAAGTCTGATGACTCCCTTGATCGGCAGAAGGTCAGGTTAGTTGCTCAAGGTTTTTCCCATTACCTGATTTTAATTATGATCATACATTTAGTTTGGTGGTGAAGGCCTTTATTGTTCGTACTATTTTATCTCTTATTGTCACTCATAATTGGCCTTTACAACAGATTGATGTCAAGAATGCCATAGAACTAGCTTGGTTGATGAATTTACTTTGGGATTATCGCGTTCCTTCATGTGCACTACTTATTTTGCTGTGTGATAATAATAGTGCTATCTTTCTTGCTTATAATCCAGTTTCGCATAAGAGAGCAAAGCACATTGATATTTATTATCATTTTGTGCGTGAGATGGTGTCTTCTGGAAAGCTTAAGGTTATTTATGTTCCTACTGATCAACAGCTTGCTAACATCTTTACAAAGGTATGGATAGTGATGTACTTCCTTTTGGTGAGAGGATCAAGACAACGATAACCCTTTCTAATTACGGTCCAAGCTTTGCATTGTGACAAGTCCCACGCTTCGCTTGAGGGGGGGGGGGGGGTAATAGAATATTAAATAAATTAGAATAAGTTTAAGAAATGAATACCTTTTCTAATTAGTTTCGTATATATCTTTTTCCATATATGATTCTACCTTGTATTCCATTTGTACTCACTATATATATGAATACACACAACCACAATTATTTGTGGGTTTTACATGCTATCAGTATAATAGTGTGTAGATTTAGAATAAGGCCCCCGACGGATGCAGCTCCACCCACGAGCGAGATGATCAAACAAACACAACTCACATTTTTAACCAAATCCAAGTCCAAGAAAACCTGCGAATCCTCACTTGTACTATGTGCATTTCGATAGGGAAGTACACTGTCAAAGGTCAGAAAGAGACCGCGTCAAGCCATCTAACAATTTCGTTGAGGTCGGGGAAGATCATGATGGCTACCACTGTCGTGAACACCACATATGTTGTCCTCTCAACCAACCTGAAGATAATCAAATTGAAAACCTCTCCTCCACAAGGCAAGGTTATGAACCTTTCTGATTTGAAAAACTTATTTTCCGGCCAGTTGTTTTTGCATGTTTCTTCTACAAATTCGTATATAGGTTGAGAAAACATCTGAAATTATTATACAAAGTGTAAAGTGGAAACTCTGAATAATTAGGGCTACTCAAAAAATCAATTACGGTTCATCATAACTGATAGGCCTCGACAAGATGCACGACAATGCAAACGTTAGTGAAATCAACCAAACAAAACGGCTCGTAGAAACGAAATTCGATTAAAAGGTTACCCGGAGCATTGCTACCAAATGCAGCATATCAAAGAACACCACATAGTATGTATAAGAAAGAGGTGATGAAAATGGCAACGGATGTGGCTTGTTTCATCACTTTATTCTCTAACGGATCATTAGGTTTTAATGTATCTTGGGATCATGTAATTAAGTGCAACAAACTCAATCAATCAAAGAGTTAAGAGAATAATATAAAAGTTCTCTTGAATTATTGCCTCAATATTTACGAGGACGTCTGAGAAAACATAAGCAAATGCAATGAGAAAGCATAGGAACGAAACTGTATTTTGCCTAAAAATGAGCACTTAAACTGTCATTTTCTCAAAAATAAAATAAAGTATTTTCTACTCGCACCATACTAATAGATACAGTGATTGTGTATCCGATGGCAATGCCAACCAGCTGTGCATATTGAGCAATTCCACAAAATCTGAACTTCCTTCCTCCTGAAATTGCATATTTCCATATTCAGAGATCAAATTAATTTCCCATTGTATGCTTGATTCAAAATCATAATGGTGTTAAGAATATGAATTCCACGAGGTATCTATTAGCCCAAAAAGATGGATAACAAAGACAACATAAAGAAAATAAAGGAAATAACGAACATAAGGATTTACGTGGTTCAGTCAAATTGACCTACTTCCACGGCCGGAGGAGACCGGAAGCTTTACTATATGTGGAGAAAGTATTACAAGGTCTTGCCTACCACCTATGAAGGAATTATGTGGCAAAATATAAAGAAGATACTTTTGGCTTCTACAACTACAAAGGAGATCTAAAGGGAGAAGAAAGAAAGTAGCAAAGGAATGCTATGCTTGAGGTGTGTTTGAAACTACTAAATTCATCCCCTATTTATACTACTCCAAGTTCACCAATGGCAAAAAGCTCTCAAACAAAACTTATCCCAAAATCCCAAGAAATCATCCTCCTTGCTTCAAGCATGGATTGTGAACATTGATCCAAATATTTCTTGCCAAAAGACTATGATAGTTGAACCCCAATAGTCAAAGAAATAATGCTTCAACTTGCTAAGCATGAGAAGAGAAGAGTGTTGCAATTTAATGCTTTTGTATGCTTGTCTTTGCTATCCTCCAAAGAAGTGAATGTTCATGGACAATTGGGTGAAGACCATTAATTCTTCACATATATGGACTATAAAAATTCCATGTCCACTTATAGTGTACTCCCCCCATCTCAGAGAAATTGACACAATTGCTTTTGGATCGGTATTTTACGCAAGATGATGTGGAAGTGTTGATGGAAAATAATGGAAAGGTATTTTGGTAATGGAAGAGTTGACTAGTATATTTAATCAACTTTTGAGAGATAATATAGTAAATATATAAACTCAATTTTTGCCACTTTAAGTAAGAATTGAATTGTGTCAATTTCTGTGAGATGGGCGAAAATAGAAATTGTGTCAATTTCTCTGGTACGGAGGGAGTACATATTTTCACATCACAATATTGTGGCAAATTAAAATTTCCAACGCTCTCATGTGTCATCCTATCACATTCAAAATGTTGACAGTGCAGGTATAATTTATATAAGTGAAATATATTATCAAGTCATGATATTATAAAGTGTTTTATACATTTATTGCAGAGATAAAATTTCTCTGAATAGAAATCACTGGTATTAAGGTGAAAATGGTTGCCTGGGAAAAAAAGCAAAATGGATCCCATGATAAAAGTGAGCAAACAGCCTGTGCAATAAAGAGTATGATCTTCAACTTCTTTCTCGACAATTTTTTTTCTGCCATATTCTTGTGGTCGTTCTTTATTTTAATTTTTTAATATATAATAAATGGGGAAGTCTCGAGATAGGTGATCTGTCCAGAGACATAGTTTATACTCCTTTCGTTCCATTTCAAATTTCACTTTTTGATTTTAGCAGTTACCTTGAAAAATGTTAGATCATTAATATATTTCATTAAAGATAATTAAAACTTGTGAAAATTTGATATTTAAAAATTTATATTATAATGAATCTAACAATGTATAACACAATATATTTATACTTATATACCAATTCAATTTTAGGAAGTTTTAGAAAATTTTAACTAAATAAATAGTTAAATTACAATTTAAAATGGGAAAGATGGAGTACTTTGATTAAAAATATGAATATTTAAAAAAGAATTACTAGACATTTTCTAGATGAAGAAAAGTTCATGCATTGAAAGAGGACACAAGAGAGAGCGACACACATAATTATGTTTCTGAAATTAATATAATTTTCTTCTACTCAGTGGATCTATGCATAGATTAAGAATTCACTAATAGCATGCACTATTGTGTCCAATACTTATTGGATTCGCTATTTGGTTAAATTAAAGAACAATAATTTCAATTCAGGCAAGCCCTTAAATATTAATTCTAAAGTCAACCACCAATATACAAAAAAATTACTACTCCGTATATCATTTTACTACTTACTTGGGGCATTTTTAGTGCTTTTTAAATTAGAGTTAAGTGATAAAATGACCCTGATTTTGGGCTGAAAGTGTTAATATAATCTTGCAATCTCAAAAAGTGCCAAAATAACCCTTGACCATGTTGACTTTTTAGTCAACTAGTTTTCTACCGGAATAAGGAGAAAATGCCGTTTTCTCTTATTTTTTTAAAAAGAAAAAAAGTCACAAATTATGAAATGACGTCTTTGTCCCTTACTTTATTTCTCATTTTCTCCTATTTTCCTCTTGCATTTTCTATTCTTCCCCAAACTTTCTTCCCGCTCTCCCTTCTTCCCGCTTTCTTCAGCCCGAAGCAAAGAAACTGAGGCGTCGCCTCTTCACCCTTTATCTGTGCAATCTTCTATTGTTCCTCGTCTGCAATCGGCCGACAGATTTCCTTGTTTTGCGTCTTTCCCGTCGGGTTCACCCCCCTAAAACAGGCCATCATCTGTTGGATATTGCACCAGTTGTTACCTCTGATTCCCCTTATGGAGTTGGTTTTGTTCATTGTTTGAGATTTAGGGGTAAAATGTGTCATTGGGGGTGAATTTCCAAGGATTTTTTTATATAATTTTTAGAATTTTGCATGTTTTATTGTTATTTCTGGGCTCGTGGAGATGTTAGGGTTTGTTTTGCTTGGCTGTGTTGGGGTTGTTTATGGTGTTGAGCAGGGGCTAGTTGTGAAGTCTTATAATGGATGGAGTTTAGTTTCGTTTCATGTACTGCTAGAACAGAGGAAGTTTTTCCATAATTTTTGTTGTGTTCATGTAGATTTTCTTTGGTGCCTTTTTCGGATGTAGTTGATGTAATTTGCTGCCTTCCTTGTGCCTCTTGTATGTTGTGGAGGCATTCGGGTATTAATTTATCAAATGTCCATTGTGCTGAAATAACCTTCATTTTATTAACTATGTGCTGAAATAACCTTGTCTTTATATCGGAAGTGCATATATAACCCTGAATTTATTGACTATGTGCTGAAATAAACCTGTATAACTCTGAGGGGTATTTCGGACACAAAATTTTCAAATTTTAGGTTAAGGTTATTTTAGTCATTTCCTTTTTTCTCTTCGCTGAAATTTACACAGTCATCGACGAAAAGATAGAGTTTGGGTATATCGGCACAATTTTTCCAAAAGTTAGGGTTAGATTGACACATACAATAATAAGTTTGGGTTTATGATTATATTGTCACTTTCAACATAAAATCAGCGTCATAAATGTAAACAACCCTTTAAATTAATAACCAAACATATACATCTTCCACTGCCACTTCTTCAGATGTAATTGAAGCATCTCCATCGTTCGGTTATTTTGCTCATGAAGAAGAGGACATGTTGGGTGGAAAATGGGAGGGTAATTTGATAATTTCCTATATACTAGAGTTGACCATAGTTGCTGACGAGTTTAGGAGTATTTTGGCAATTCATAATGTCGCAGTTGAAAAAAAAAATTGGAGGATATGGGAGCTGTTTTTAATACTCCCTCTCTCTCAGCTTTATTTGCACAACAATCATTATCACGCTGTTGAACATACGAACATACATGTTTAACCGTTAATATATTTAGTTACGTATAATAACGAAAAATAAAAAAATATATTTAAAAATACTTATTACGATGAATTGAATAATATCATATACGACAGTATTGTTATTCATATATCTATTAAATATACCGTCAAATTTTGATGAAGAATAGTGTCAAAAAGTAAAAGTGCAAATAGAGGTGGGACGAAGGGAGTATTCCAATTCCCATCAAATAGCTTTCAGTGGTGAAGATGATTTTGGGATTTCATAAACCAAAAGGCACGAATTTCCTATAGTTTTGTCTTTCTTTAATTGATGATAACTCTTTACCTAACTAGTTTTTCGAAAAAGAAGAGGTGGAAGAAAGTCTGACATTATTGCTTTTAGTGATGTTCAAATTTCCAATTTCTCCAAATAGAATCAGAACAAAAGTTTAGGGTTACACTGAGTTATAGCCAGGAGACCTAAAAAAAAATCTAATAAAGAGCCACCCTTGTAAATTTTAATCATCTTTATTCATTAACACGTGATAAAAAGTACGAATCAAAATATTTAGCTAGAAGACTGTCTTGTTTCATGAGAGTATAATCCGGAAAATATTGATTTTAACCTACAAATAATCTGAATGAAAAAAAAATCAGAAGTTACTATAATCTCTTCTACAGAAAAATTTTAAAAAAATCATCAATTTTGAAAACGTACAATTAATTTGCATATAGTTATACTAACTCTTTTTTTAAGAGACAATATTTTTATAAGTTATGGAAAAACCAAGGTTTAAATTGAAAATTAGAAGAAATTAAGATAAATTTTTTGGGTTGCATTAATCGGGTCATAAACTAATAACTACTGCACATTGCATAGTAAAATTTTAAGCAATTAAGACTTTTTACCTTTCTATAATTCTAATTCAACCCCGTTTTTCCAGAATTTGCCTTTATTTAAAGTAGAAAATTGCTAATATAATATTTGATCGAAAAATCTTGATCTTTGGTTTCAAAAGTATATTTACCACTTTCTTTTATATGTACATATATACATATACATGTGTGTGTATATATATATATAATTTTTAATGACTACCCATTTAGAATAAGTGGATTCTTTTTTTAATTTATACGTTGTATTTTATGATTTATATATTGTACTAATATAAGTTAAAAATGTAATGTGAAATGTTTAAATGTGTCACGCGAGAAATATTATATAAAAGTGCAATTTTAAGTTGAAAATACAATATTTAAATTAAAAGGTACATTTTTTCAGTTAAAAAAAAGAATGAAGTGATTATATAACCCTCAGTTCTTTGTTATGTGCAAATATAACCCCGAGTTTTTTGAAAGTGCGGTTGTACTCAAAGTCATCGAAGTAAGCGGTTGTACCCAAATAAATTAGGAGGAAAAAAGTGGGTACTGGGTATAAATTTACATATTTTGGTCGGCAATGGGTATATCTGCACTTTTAAAAATCGACCATGGGTATATTAGCACTTTTCAAAAACTGAGAGTTATATTTGCACTTTTCAAAGAATTGGGGGTCATATAAGCATTTTACTAAAAAAACATAAATTACTTCATAACTTTTTTTCAAAAAACATCGCTGTTAAAAAAACATTCTCATATATGCCAATTGTCACACACGAAATAAAAAAGAGAGGAAAGAACGTGCCACAAAGTACAATAAAAAGAATAAAAATATATAACAAAATCATATTATAAAAGTATAATTCACATAAATTTAGAAAATGTAACTTTCATCACTTTTATATTTCAAATTACTCACAATATTCTTCTTCGATCTTTTTTTATAAATTTTGCACACACCTTAACCTTATATCATGAAACAGAGGCTATTATCAACCATCCGAGCCAAGTGTGAGGAAAATTTTAAGAAATGAAGAAGTACAAATGGACTAAAGTGCATCCATGCCCCGATTTCTTTGTTTAGTGCATATATGTCCCCAGTTTTTTGAATCTGCGTATTTATTTCTCTTAGTTTTTCAAAAGTGTACACATAGCCCTCTAAATTTTTCAAAAGTGCACATATACTCTTATAACCGAAGAACAGCGTTTTAAAAGCGGAGGAATATGTGTGCACAAACAAGGAACTGAGGATATATGTGCACTTTTAAAAAATTGAGGGACATTTGTACACTAAATTAAAAAATGAAGGGTATGAATGTATTTTACTCTTAGATAATTAAAGGGCACGGAATTAATCGCCCTTTATTTTTTATGGCTGACCAGAAGCATTTAATTAAATCAGAAATTTATTTTTATCCTTTTATTTTTTATGGCTGACTGAACTGAATTAGCTGGAAATATAGGGAAAAGAAATGTTTTAATTTGTGGAAGGAGTGCATTACCGGTAGAAGAAAAAGTGTCATTTAAATGCCTTTCACTTTCTGTGGAAAAGTTGGGTAGTGATTGAAAGGCCATCACTTTGAATCCCACCATGTTCCTCTTCTCATCAATTTAAGTTAATAATAACGTCTCTATCAACAACCCCAAGCCAACCCAAGCCAACCCGACCCGATCCAACCCGACCCATATTCTATTATTTCTATTTATTTCTTTTACATCCACGTCAGCAACCAATTACACAACCAAATCTCATTTTTTCTACACTTTATCAACAACGCAACACAACACAGCCAAACTTAAGTTTTCAACTTATTTTTATCGTAAATATATAAAATAAATATAATGTTTATTTAATTATGGTATTTATTATTAATTAATTATTGTAAACTAATATATGTATAAAATATTTAAAAAGTAAGTTTTAAATTAACTATAGACAAACAACATTACAATAAATTTTTAAATGTGAAATTTTAATAAAAGTTTAAGGTAAGAGAATGTGAAATGTGAAATCGATTCAAGTTAAGGTAAGATAATTTTCTATGCAAGAGAATCTTTGATAGTACATCAGTTTGGTAAAAGTTAAGGTAAAAGAATGTGAAATGTGAAATCGATTCAAGTTAAGGTAGTAAGAGAATTTCCTATGCAAGAGCATCTTCTACAGTATATTAGTTTGGTAAAAGTTTGATAGATGGAAAGACATGTCATTCTGATAGATTATCAATACTTAAAACACATTTTTAATGTAACAGTCAGCGATAAACCATAATTTTGCATGATAAAATTTATGAGTTTTGTTGGCGGAGTTGTGATTATAAACATTTTTGAATAATTTTTAAAAAGGATATATACCAAAATAAATCAATGTAGTTGCAAAAATGATAATATAATCCTCATTTGTTTGAAAGTAAAATAACAAAGCTGATTATATAATGAACATGTCAATATAACCCTCACGTGGCACTTCCGGCATTGACCTTGACATTTTGGTCGTTGACCACAAGTAAAATGACAATAATGTCCCTCGGCCCAAAAGTTGAATTTGCATGGACAATTATACCCTTACCCACCACCGCTGCTCTGCCACCACTGCCGCTGCTTCACCGCTCGCCGCCACCACTAGCCACCACAATCCGCCACCATCCTGCCACCGCTCGCCACCATCTCGTCACTGCCCGCTACCATCTCACCACCACCTGCCACTATCTCCGATCTCCATCTTTCCACCATCTCTGATCTCTTCCACCACTTCTCCTCCCACTTCTTCTCTCCCGCCACAATCGCCACCATCGTCACCACCTCCAAGACCTCCAACATCTCCATTCCAATCATCACCTCCAACACCTCCATCACCACCGCCAGCCACCACTTCTAACACCTCAGCGGACACACCATTCTAGCCTCACTATATTCGTCGATTAGCGGCGGAAGGGCATGTCGACAAGCTCTGGGCGCAAACGACGAAGAAACGATAGATCTGGGTGCACCAAACGGCGAAGAAACGAGATCGATTTTCATTTTCAAACTGGTGCACCAGTGGAAAAGTATGTCAGCGAGCTCTGGGGCGCACCAAACGACAAAGAAACGACACATGTGGGCGCACCAAGCAGCCAAGAAACGAGATCGATTTTCATATTCGAACTGGCTCACCAGTGGAAAAACGTGTCAGCGAGCTCTGGCAAACCAAACGGCGAAGAAACATTGGGCCCACCAAACGGTCGATCAGCGAGCTCGATTTTCATATTCGAACTGGGCGCACCATGCCAGCCTCACCATTCCAGTCTTGCTTCGCTTCTGACCTTGTCGAATCCAGTCCCTCAAAAAAAGTAGGGAGGGTCGGCAGAGAAACGGTGAAGAGAAGAATAAAGCGAAACGACGGAGAGAAGAAAAGAGGAAGAAGGAGAAAAATAAATTTTAGGAGCAAAATAAATTTTAGGAGCATTACAGTCATATCACATTTTCCACCATTTTCCTTTTTCCGAGGGGTAAAATAGTAATTTCATATAATTCCAACCAAATTTGTCGGAATGATTAGTTTACTGATTATTTATATTGACACTTTCAAATACCAGAAGGTTATATTGATACTTATGTCATATGTGTAAAGTTATATTAGCACTAATCTATTTTAAAAATGGGGGGATCAACTTAAACTTTTTTTCAGGAAATATTTTAAAATTAACTGAATTTATTAGTCTCTTATAATAATTGATCTTGAGTGTAAAATGAACTACACAAATGTCACAGCAATTAGTTTGTAAAGCATACTCTTTCCCTGCAGTTGGTGATTTTTGGAATCAGAATGTTACAACAAAGGAGTAGAAATCCTACAAGATATAGTTATTGATGAATGTAGAATTTGATTCTGCCACTGATAATAGCCAAAGACATCATCATATGGCAAAGGTCAACTAGCAAATCTGAATTCTAATTTCCACAAAACAATTTCTAGCATTTTCTTAAATGCATATAAGATCCATAGTAAACAACTACTGGATCTTACACCCCCCTGAATCTTGTCCTCGATGAACATTGCCATACGCCGACAGTTCAAGAAGATCCATGTCCCGACCTGCAGTTTATGTTCGAGTTGTTTAGACGTTCAACGTTTGTTTTCAAAAAAAATTCTTCTCTAATAGAGACCAGATACTAGAAAGCACGGAATGATTACCTTGAACACGACAATACGAACTTTTCTGAATCAGCTCTGATTTAGATAGCTCAGTACGGTTTCCCTTTGAGCGATTAACTGTTGCCTGCAGCAATACAGAATGGTTTGAAGCATAGCGACGGACTTCTCATAAGGCCATACCAGATTATCACTAAGTAAGTTCATATGCGAAAAAAGAAGAAGTGAATAGAACATAAGGTTCGAGACTCTGAAAAAGTGGTCATCATTTCAGGACTGAGGAAGGAAGTGCATTAGCAGACCTCAGCGATTCTTCAGTTAAGGAAAGATTTAATTTCTCTCATATTCAGCACTGGATAAAAATATTTTTCCCTCAGTTTTGAATTCAAAGAATGCACTGAAGATTTAATCCACTAGGCTAGTAATTTCCCCGTCGGGAAATAAAAAAATGAATCAACCTTTAGGAAATCATTATCACCATTCAACCAGAGAAAAAGTAAAGCAAAGGGAAAACGAGAAATAAAGCTACTCCAACATATGCAGCAAAAGGAGAAAGATAACACTTCTCTTCAGATGCAATCCCATACCTGCAAAACTTGACAATTCTCCAACGTGCTTTTCCCTCCCTGAAAATGTCATTTCTACGATATATCAAGACTTGTTTCAGTGATGACAAAATTGATTTTGCATGGCGAATCACTAAGATATAAGAGAAGCTAACAAGAAGCTGGAAGCCGAAGAAGAAGAAGAAGAAGAAGAATTGATTTTGCATGGCAAATCACTAAGATATAAGAGAAGCTAACAACAAGCTGGAAACCGAAGAAGAAGAAGAAGAAGAAGCTCATCCAAATGTTCACTTTCACTTAGGACAATCTAGCTGAAAATGAGTTCAATTTCACATCACACACACTCAGTCCCGAAAATTCCACAGATCCCCGCAACAACAAGAAATCAAAACATTCCACCATTATAGTAGCTCAGTTCCAGCACAAGCAAGGAGAAAACACATCAGCAAACTTTAAAATGAAAGTGCTACAACCTTCGTCCCAATTCGAACTGCACTTCACCATTCATCTACGAGACTGCGACCTCATTGGATTCATTCTTAACTTACAATTTCAAAATTTTAAACTTGCTACTCCCCGTCCCAACTTTATTTGCACCATATATTTGAAGAATAAATATATGAACAACAATACTATCGTATATGACATTGTTCAATTCTTCATAACATGTAGTTTATAAATATTAACTTTTCATTTATCGTTTTTATAACTAGTAAACATATTAACGGTCTAACATGTTTGTTGAACAATGTGATAGTAATTGTGGTGCAAATAGAGCTGTCACAGAGGGAGTATCATTCTTGGTTACATAACATAACATGTTTTCTTAAAAGTGCGCACTTCGTTATGATTGAGAATGCACAGAAATGCTAATGTCTAAATAGTAAATAAAACGAAAACTTGTATAAAAATTCAATCTTTTTACAATACAAAGAGCATTTGCACCTTGGAGTAAGGCAAGATATGGTCGTAATCATGGCACAAGCAACCGGGGCAGCCCACGAGCTTCCTGAACACTGTATTTCCCAACGGGTCACGGCGCCACCGGTCCGGGTCGCGACCCGGGTTGTCCGCTTTGTTCCAGCACTGCTGCTTCACACTGTGAGGGAAGCTTCGCGGGTTCGGGTTCGGGTTCTCGAAGAGTGCGAATTCTTCTGTGAGGACTTCGCTTTCGAGAGCGGCGGTGGAGCGCGGCGGAGATGGGCGGCGGGAGGTTCGGGCGGGTTCCGGGTCGGACTGGATGGCGGGTCGGGTCTTTGTTGGGGATGGGTTGTTTCCCCTTCTTCCGTTTGCTCCCATCTTTTTCTGATCTCTATTTCTTGGACATGTAACGGCTACGTTTCACTTAAGTGTTACTCTTTTTATTTCGATTTCTTTCGCTAATAGTGACACATTTTGTTCCAAATGTGACAAAATTAAACAGGTGTCATTTCAGTATAAAATACAATTAAGAGAGTAATCATCTTATGTTATAAAATGAGATGGTCTCCTATGATGCATCCTAAACTTTAGGCAGAGTCATTTATGCAATTCTAGCTATATTCTAGTTTCACGTACCTATCTCAATAATTTTATAGAGATCTATCTCTAATAATTTTACATGGACCTATCACTAATTTTTGGGGCTTTTTTGTCCAATTTTTTCCCTATCATTTTCCATCATCTGCAACCTGCAAAAAAAATTGAAAAAAATTGAAAATATTTTTAAAATGTAAATAATTAATATGACCATCGAACTAAAAATTATAAACACCACCAAAAAATCATAAAATATCAACTAAAAATTAGAGAAAATATAAAATAAACAACAAAAAATTAAATAAAAATTAAATAAAAATTAACAAAAAATTGAAAAAACTCCGACTACAACTAACAAAAAATAACTCAAAATCATAAAAAAATCAACAAAGCTTCAGTTATCATTTTAATATATATATATATATATACAAAAATCAACTAATATCAACCAAAATCTAAAAACATCAATTCTTATCACCAAAATTTCACCAAGAAAATGAAAAACGTCAATATAAGAGAAAAAAACACTAAGAAAAATCGACTTATGTCACCCAAAACTACAAACATCAACTCATATCACCTAAAACTTACCGAGAAAATGAAAAACATCAACATGAGAGGAAAAAAAGTAAAAAAATATCAACCAATATAACCCAAAAAAATTACAAAACATCGACTCATGTCAACTACAACTCACCCGGAAACTGAAAAACATCAACATCAGAAAAAAAACTAAAAATATCAATAAAAAAACTATGATACCTCAAGAGTATAAATTATTCACTCAAAAAATCATAAAATGACAACAATATTTTTAAATAAAAAAACTACAAATATCACCCAAAAGCTTCAAACATCAACTTCTAACACCTGAATCTCATCCGGAAAATGAAAATCATCAACATAAGAAAAAAAACACTATAAACATCAACTCGTATTACCATAACCTCAGTTGTGAAATGAAAAACATGAACATGATAAAATTAAAAACTACAAATATCAATCCATGTCACCCAAAAGCTACAAACATCAACTCATACCACCTGAACCTCATCGGGAAAATGAAAAATATCAACATAAGAAAAAAGACATTACAACCATCAATCTCTATTACCAAAACTTCAGCCGGAAAATGAAAAACATCAACACGAGATTTTTCCATATCACTCAAAAAAAACTAAAAAACATCAATTCAAATCAATTATATTTCAACCGAATAATGAAAAATATCAACCAAAAAGTTACAGTACCGCAAAATAAAAATTCTTCAAAAAAGGACAGTGAGATTTGAACCCATGTCTCTAACCTCAAAAACTGGAGCAATAACCACTAGACCAAAAACTCATTATTGAACATACAGTTAATCAAATAATATTAAATCTCTGCATGTGCATTAAAAACATAAAATCTTCAAAATAAATACCACAGTGAGATTTGAACCATTGGCCTCTAACCTTAACAACTTGAGTACTTACCACTAGACCAAAGAACATTTGATGATTTGTACTCAGTCAAGTAAATATAAATCCTCAATCAACTCTTTAAAAAAACACAAAACCTCACCTCACCTCACACATGAAGGACCTCAGCCGTCGTCCACCGCATGTCTGCCACCGAGCCAATAATCTCGCGCGTGTGAGCCTTCTTCTCAATATGGCGCGTGGATCTCACGCACAGCAAACATTTTCCTGCAACTTTGACTGTACAACCGCAGCCGAGAACGACTTCGTCGCAGTGCCATTTGCAGAGGAGCGTCGATGTGCAGAGGAGCGTCGTCGTTGCCATCTCACATTATGAATTGCAGAGGAGCTTCATCGTTGCCATCACCGTGCAGAGAAGCGTCGCCGCCACCATCGCCGTGCAGAGAAGCATCACCGTCGGAGATCTATGGAACCTAGGGTTTCACGGAGGCAGCGGTGAATTGCAGCGAGATACCGGCGAAGGCGAGGTTTCCATTGTGATTCCGGTGAGATTACGGCGGAGGCGGCATTATCCGGTGGATATCCGGCAGAAAACCGACGGAAACCGTCGGCCGGTGGCAGTTTCCGATTGGCGATTGGAGATAAGAAAAAAATAAAAATAAAAAATCTTTTTTTGTGATATATATAACATTTTTTTATAATTGCTCAGTAGCTCCCTACATTTTTCAACATTTTTTTTAAAAAAAAACTCATCCCAAATGAAATTTCTTATAATTGCATAATAATTCTTGTCCTAAAGTTTAGACTGTTTAAACAAGATTTTGTGTTATAAAATTTTATAATTTAGCTAGGTTTTAAATAATTATCAAATAGATAAATCTGGTTAACTTATATATAAGTAAAATAGTCTATAAGCTCAACAAATACACTTATGAGTACATGCTAACATTAATTCACTTGTTAATTATCCAGTATACCAATCATAACCCTAAAGTCAGGGACATATTGAAAGTGATGCTTCATCTGGTCGTGAAGCAACAGAAGAAAAAAAGAGAGGAAAATAATGTATTCTCATAGTCTAGCATTCATTAGCATCTCAAAACTCCATCAATGGAATCCAATCTAAACATATAAAAAATATTATATTCAAAATACAATATCTAAATTACAAAATACAATGTTTGAATTGAAATGTATGCCCACATTTCCTAAGAATATAGAATGCAAGAAATTAACCCATGATTATTTAATTACCACTAACATTGTTGTCATAATTAATTTTAGGAAGGTATATAAAAACAAGCTGGTTCTTATATCAAAATCAAATGCATGCGTAGAAGGAATTATATGCAAAAATGGAGGGACCAAATCCACCAAACCAGAAAGCTGGGTAATTTGCAAACCATGCAATCCAATAGCCATACTCTACTATTCTTCAAATCTTCCTCTATTTATACATACATCATCACCACTTAAATTTCGATCCCCAAAAAATTCAATGGATCTTGGAGGGAAAAACTACTTGTACATTACAATATTTGCTACTATTGTTGCCATTTTCTCCTCAGATCTAAAATTTTCTGTATATCATCAGTATGTTAACGATCATTCCGCTCTGAACATGTTTTCGAGAATTGCTATGATTGGTCGGCATCACCATCACCACAAGGGCGGTGAGGATAAGAGGAAGGTGGTGTCAGTATGCGATGATTTTCCGACCGACTTCCCTCCTCCGGATACCAACACAACGGTCACCTTATGCGTCGACCGGAACGGTTG
>JAULKM010000010.1:1373802-1393096 GCA_032355605.1 Rubia tinctorum
GGATTCTTTGGAGCACAGGATACCCTACATGATGATAGAGGTCGCCATTACTTTAGGGATTGTTACATACAAGGTTCCATCGATTTCATTTTTGGAAATGGAAAATCATTCTATGAGGTACTCATATTAATATTTCTTCATCTCATACACTTAAGAGAAAGTTCCAGACTAGATGATATATCTATAGGTTTATGGACATATCGACTTTTTAACTTAAAAACTGTATTTTCATACTTATATATCGTATTGTATAAGTTAAAATATGTAATAAAATGTGTTTAGTTTAAAAAATGTAGTGTATAAGTTAAAAAAAATACAGTGAACTATACATAATTTAAGGATATATGTATGTCACCTGTTAGGAGACCTGCTCTACACTTAATTACTTGTGCATGCAAAACTAAAATCATGTGACATTGAGCGCGTACCAAAACTAAAATCATGTATTTAATGTTAAAAACAAGAGAAAGACTCTCATTAAACCGACTAACGGTTAGATTAATCATGAAAAATATCGTTCCAATAACTTTTAAGGTATATATTACAGTACATTTCAAAAGTTTTTATAGTCATAGGAACCTAGTTGCAATAAATAAAAACAAACATCAAATCACCTCATTAATTATGTTAATTATAAAGTGACTCGGTCTAACGATTAGTCGGTTTAAAACAAAATTTTGTTTAACTATAAATATATATTTTTAGATAGCCATTGATAAAACAAATATATTTGCAGAACTGCCAGATGACTTCCATAGCAAGTCCAGTTCCGACAGGAGCGAGGGTGATTAACGGAGCGGTGACGGCGCAGGGCCGAGCTTCAAAGGACGAAAACAGCGGTTTTGCGTTCGTGAACTGCAGCATTGGTGGCACTGGCAGAATCTGGCTTGGAAGAGCGTGGCGGCCGTTCTCCACCGTCGTCTTTGCTTCCACTTCCATGACTGACATTATAGCTTCTGAAGGATGGAATGATTTCAATGACACTTCTAGGGACACGTAAGTAAACCTCTCAACTATTTATATTTTTGTAAGTTCTATTTTATTTCTAACGAGAGAATCTCTAATGTCACAAAAATTACTACATTAATAAAAAAGCTACATTTTTAACTGTCTTAAAAAGTATTTAGATGTCACAATTATTTTAGTGACACTTTATAAGGTGCCACAAATAATTTTTTCTAATGAGACTTGTAAATCTCATAATCTTTTTCAATATGTGTTACCTTTTTTGTGTTGTCTGTATTTTAAACAGCACAGCAAACTCAATCTATTATTTCACTCAATTTTTTATAATTATTTTATTACTGATAATGTGAGACTGATATTTTGGTAATGAATTATGAACAGGACGATATTCTATGGAGAGTACAATTGCAGTGGTGCGGGGGCAAACGCATCATTAAGAGTACCTTATGCTCAGAAGCTGAATGATACACAAGCTTCTCCTTTCTTAAACATTTCCTTCATAGATGCTGACCAATGGCTCCTACCCTTTTCCTCCTAATTAATTGCAATATTAACTTCTCTCCAATTCAATCAATTTGGAGGATTGTTGTAATCAAGTGTCAATGGTTGAAGCACACTAGAAAACATCTCTCTAATTTCGATTATTTTGGTTCAATTACGTCATATGTGACACAATTATAGTTTAATTGAAATGCAAGTAGTGATCGCTCACTAGCAATTAGGTATAGAATGTAGATCTTTCTCTAGTTGCTAGAGTAAGGTCTCTACATCCTTACCCTATTGTAAAATAACAACTTGTCGGCATACGCTCGTGAGCAGCCGGAAAACACTCATCGCTAATCTCATGTTTTTGGTCTTTCATTTCCCAACCATTCATTTGCCAGATATCACTACTACCGGCTGATTTTCAAAACCATAGGCGACACACTATTGGTCGATTTTCCTAACCACTTCGTGTCAAAATCCCAAGCCACCAATATCAAAATCGTGCTATCGTCGGTTGTGTCAGGCACAACCCACCTATTTACAACGAAGTTACTTCTTCTTTTTTCAGCGAAGTTTCCAACATCAGCTAATGACTGCACGTCGACAGTGATTGTATGTGCTATGATTTTTGCAGACTTTGCAGTCAATAACTATTTCGCTTACTTTGCAGTCAATAACTATTTCGTTGTCTATAGTAAGGGCACCATTATATAAAAATTTGACAATAAAAATATACGAATTGTCTATAGTAAGGGCAACATGACATGATGTATCAATCCCAAATAAAACACAAGAGCTATTATACTAAAAAACCTAACATAATGTTCCAAAAAATTCTAAACCCCAATTGATAATTGCATTAAGAAAAAAGAAGAACTAACGTAGCCTTTCCTTTTGCGTTGAAAGTAACTTAGTCTTGACCCTTTATGGTCATTACTTAACTTTCACCAACAAGATAATGAAGATGGACACCTCTAGCAATTTGTTATTTAATTTTATGATTGCAAATTGCATGGGAGAGACACACTATAGAGTGAGGTGAGATGTTGCCTTAAACTCACCTCACTCAAACACATCAGCAGATTAACGACACCAAGTTTTGTTCCCAACCAGGATCAAGCATCAATACTCGTAGATTTCGTTTCAAACTGCATTTTAATTAATTATTTAATTAATTATTTTAATGTTGACCATAAAATTAAATTAGTGTATAAATATAATAGATTCGTTATAATAATTATTTTTAAAATATTAACATTTCATTAATTTTAATTATTATTATTGAAATGTATTAAGAATTAAATATTTTTAAATTAATTGGTGAAAGTTAAAGTGAGCCGGTTGAAACGAGAGGAAGGAAGTATATTATTTAAACTGATTTTGAACATTCGTTGGGTGTCCTAGGAATATATCACAATTTTGTTTTAAACATACTAACTTTTAGACGAGTACGTTTTATAATTAGTGGGACTATTAGAATAATTTGATATTTTCTTTTACTTATTGCAATGAGTAGATACTTATAATTATGACAACCTTTTAAAATGGATCTCAACATACAAATAATTATTTTTTATATAATTTGAATGAAGTAACCATTTCTATAGTATTGAGTATTTAATAATTTCTAATTAGATTGATTATTTCACTTCACACAGACATATTTCTTCTTGAATGACTAAACTTTAATAATTTTTAACAATATTTTTTATTTTCAATTAAAATATATGATATAAAAATTAATCCTAATTTTTAATTAATAGTACATGCAGGGGACTTCACTATATTCCAAATAGAATTGCGCGCAAATTTGTGAAAAGAATGATGATAAGAAAATGTAAACGAATAAATTGGAAAAAACGCGTGAAATTGTCTTTTAACTGAAGACAAAATATACTCCTATGCAGTTGACTTACCGGGTGCTATGAAATTCCCCTGAAAAGTGACGACCCTTGAAAACTACTCCAAGGAAATAACGACACCAAAAATTGAGGCCCGACAAACAAAAAAACAAATCAAAACTATCGAGCTTTCTTGGTAACATTTGTATTTTCTTAATTAGATTCTAACTGCAATATTTAGATTGCATTTTAGTGTAAATGAGTTTTTTTAGGTTAAAAAGGATTTCATTGATTATCAAAGAATGGTATTAAATATTGTGGGATGTGGTTCCTATGAGAGACGAAGTCTCCAAATTATTTGGCATGGTTAATCACTGTGTGAGCTATTACATTATATTGTCTATTGATCCAAACTATTTCTGGACAAAGGTGAGGCTCTGTTACTCCCTCCGTCCCGATTAAATTGTCCACTTACTTTTTTTGCACTATTATTTATTAAAGTTTGACTGCATATTTGAGTAGATATATGAGCATCAATATTATCATACGTGATATTGTTGAATTCGCTGTAACAAATAGTTTCTGAATATCAACTTTTATTTGCCGTTATTATACATAGGTGAACATACTAATGGTCAAATATGTTTCATGAATAACGTGATAATGATTACTTTGCAATTTAAGTTGGGACGGAGGGAATATGAGATTTCGCTTATAATTAGACCAAAATCAAATAGGTCATCGCTCTGGCTATTAGTCGCGTTGACAACGATTTGCTCATCTCCCCGAATTTGCTGAACTAATAGACCTTTGTCAAAAGAGGAGTGTAATCCTAACCTCAGAGGTAGAGTCTCCTCGTGTTTAGCGATCTATGGAAAAGGAATCCAGTGTGCTTCCCCGTATGGCCAATCATAGTTTGGATCCCTTATAAACCATACCAGGTAAGTATTCACACTGGATGTCATAGCATCAAAGTACAAAGTATTTCCCGTGAGTCCGGAGTTTGGACAAGGCTGAGCTCAGAATGGCTTTTTTTCGTTCAAGGCTTTCTAGTTGCTTGCTGACATACAGAACACAATGTTGAGGTTGGAGGACGTGTTGCTCTTCATGAAGTAGTTTATTTCAGTGGTCCCACAGCTGGTATAGCATCATGGTTGTAAGAGCCATATCTTGGCTGGTTAGTTCTTATATAAGATCTTGTGTCCATGGTTCTACAATTGGTTGTTGATATCTATATATCCTCTCATCACATTATATGTTGTAATCGCATAATATATAAATATGAGTATTAAAGAAAAGGAAGAAAATTCCTATAAATTCTTGTTTTAGTGAAGATTTTAATTTTTTTTACTAGTTTGAATTTATCTGATCCAGGTTCCTAAAGATATACTCCCTCCCTCCGTCCATCTGTTTCTATCTTGCCACACAAAAAATATATCATTAAAAAAAGCATAAAATAGTTTGTGAACAAAAAAATATTTCATCTATTTTTTTACCTTTAAAATTTTGCCAAAAATGGAAGCAAGACAATAATATAGGGACACCAAATAAGTCAGGCAGGACACAAATAGAGGGACGGGGAGGGAGTATGTTTATTTTCGGATTTAGTTGGGATTGGTTTCTACTGTAAATTACATCATCTTCAGTACTCCAATCACCATGTAAAACTGGACCAATAATTTGGTTCCTTTAGTTTAATTTAATACATTTATTTTCAAAATAATTTGATTCCGTATAAATCAATTCAGTTTAATATATTATAAGTTGCGGAGAAAGCCGTTAAATAAGCCGTTAAGAAAGTGTCCGTCCCCAACTCTGCGTAGAAATTTGGGTACACATTCTCAAGACTTTCCTCCAACGTATCCACACAGACTTGGCGGACTCCCGGTCTTCTCTCAAGTCACCCTATATTTTATTTTCGTTCACACTTCAACCCCACAACTCTATTTAAGACCCACGATTGCAAAACATTCTGCATTAAATCCTCACTCTTTCAATTTTCCACACGTACAGAAGTTCAGAAAAGATGCAAAGGTTCGATATTTCACTGTCGGAGATTCTAAGCAAGAATAGCAAGAACACAAACCCATTCTTACGTACCATGATTCTCAACTTCGCCGCAGTTCTTGAAGATTTCTGTTCTTGTTTCCTCTTCGTTCTTCGCTCGCTTTCTCACTTCTTCGCTGTGAGTAACGTTAACGAGTCCTCGAAACCTTCCATCCACAATGAAGAGGCTGAATGTGGCACGGCGAAGTTGATGAGAGGGGACATTGAAGTGGTGATGGGAAGGCTTGGAATGCAGTGGGATGGCGATGATCATCGAGAAGTTGAGGTTTGTAATCTGTTTGATAAGAATGAGCCTACATTGGATGAACTGAAACAAGCTTTTGACATGTTTGATAGTGACAAAGATGGTTGTATTGATGCAAAAGACTTGAAGAAGATGCTTTGTGGTTTGGGATTTGGGAAGTTTTCAGAATGGGATTGCCTGAAGATGATCTTTGCCTTGAGTAGTGATAGTTGTGATAGTATTGAAAGTTCACCAGGAATTGGTTTTGAGAACTTTGTTGAGATTTTGAATGGTAGGGTTTCTTGAAGAAATGTGTTTGTTTTTAGAAGTTGTTTAATGGAACGTCTTGCATTGCATTTTTTGATTAATTTTTCATGTTTTTGTGCTGATGCACTCCGTCCGGTCCGTCCCTCTATTATATTTTGGAAAAATTATTAAATACGTATAAACAGAAATTATAATTATATTCTTTGATGATGCATTTGTTCGAGCTAACCCTATATTTGGTCGATTGTGCAGAAATGAACTCGTAAAATTTGAAAGTGCAAAATAACCCTAGATTTCGTTGACCAAAATATGAACGGAAAAATTGGCAGGAAATATATGAAATGACCATATAGCCATGGATTAAAAAAATTAAAAAAAAATAGAAAATACACTAATAGCCTCTAACTTCTCAACATTTTCCACGTTTTCTCTCAATTTATCATCCTATTCTCTCAGCGCCCAATCCCCACCACTGCTCAACCCACCACACCACCGCTCAGCCCCCCACTACCACTACGGCACCACCCTCGCGTTCTGGATCGTGTTCACCCTGCTCTTCCCCACCACCATAATGTGACGGCGGAGGCAAATGCGGGTTTCAATAATGCAACGTCAGAGGTGGGTTCTGGATCGACGTTCGCGCTGCTCTTCCTTGCCACCATAATGCGACGGCGGAGGCCGTGACCTATTTCAATAATGCGACGGTGGAGGCGGGTTCTGAATAGACATGGATTGATGTTGGGACACTTGATGACGGGGGATGCGTGGGGCGGCGGATTCTGGATCGAGCGGATCGACGCTAGGAGGAGTTAGGGTTAGGGCTATTGGAGATGAGTGGCGGCGGGGTAGGGAGTAGCGAGGAAACGTGGTTGCGAAACTAGGGTTTGGTGGTGGGTAGGAAGCAGCGAGAAGAGGTGGTGGCAGCGGTGGTGCTCGGCGGCGGCGATGATTAAAAAGAGTGTTGCTTCAACTGATGATTTGATCATGCAAGTGGGTTTTTATGGATGTTGTTGTTTATGCTCGTGTTGTTGGATGTGTCTAAAGTTTCAATATTTGATTGTTCTTGGCTGATTGGATTGAAGTTTGATTATGGTTCAATCTTTGATTGTTTAATGATTGATTGGGTTGTTTTTATTTGAATCGGTGCTCGGTGGCAGTGCTTGGCGATGCTCGGCGACGGTGGCAGCTTAGGTGTAGGGCGTTTGAATTTGGAGAAGAATAGGTTTAGGGGGTATAATGGTCATTAGAATTTTAGTTATAAGTTTAGGGGTGTTTTTTTCCCTTTTACTTTAGATCAATGTCTAAATTAGTCAACATCGAAATAGTGCAATTTTGGTATATCTTCACTATTTCTCCAAATGTTAGGGTTATTTATGCACTTTTAGATTTTACAAGGTCATTTTTGCACTTTCTCAATTTAATAGGGTCATTTTTTGGACTTTTCCCTTATAATTATATTTCTCGATGATGCATTCAGGGTGGCAAAATAGACTCATAACTCGCGGGTCAAGCGGGTAATCTATTTTTGAACTCGGGTAGATATGGGTAAAATGGCTAGTGGGTTAATTAGGTATTTAAAAAAGGTTAAATACATTTATAACCCTAACATTTGATCGAAAATGTCAATATAACTCTGCAATATGAGAAAATGCCAATTAACCCTAAGTTATTACCAATTGTGCCATATAACTCTAACTTTTGATTAAATTGTGCCAATATAGCTAAATTTTCTAATTCCGGCATGACCTATAGAATTCAGGCATTGACAAAAGTTTAAATGACCAAAATACTCCCTAGGCTAAAGCTTATAATTTAACACTCATTATACCCCTAATTTCTTTTGTCTTCACAACCTACCGATCTCACCCACTCCTCCGCCAGCCACCACCACCGCCACAATCTCCACCCGCCGCCAACCACCTCCACCCACCACCACCACCCCCGTCGGCAGCAATCTACACCGTCTCTGCCGCCAATCTACACACCCTCATAACATAGCACAAAAATTTAACCTTCCTCCCAATACAAAAATTTAACCTTCTCCCTCCCCCTACCACCAGCCACCTACCACCTACCACCTGCCACCACTCGCTAGAAAATGCAGATTCCCATCCTCCATCAATAATCATACCCGAGTTCTTGAGTTTTCAGACTATCTCGAACTATACCCGAGTTACCACCACCCTTATGACTCACCCTCGCCGCTCACTGCCGTCTCTCCTCCCCCTCAATTTCCTTCCCCCTATTGTTCATTTCCACCTCATCTGCGGCGGTGTTAGGGTAGCAACCAACACCACCGTCTGACGCTAGCAACACTTCTAGATATGCTCCAGTCGGCGAAACTAGCATCACTTCTAAATCTGTTCCAACACCACCGTCAAGGTCTCTTCTTTGGCGAGATCTCCATCGTTCTATATTTGGATTTTACTCTCCGATAGCCCATCGTCACCAAGGTTTCGGTTGGTCTTATTATTCTAGTCAGAAAAAACACCGGCTCTGGAACCCTAGCCAATTCACTGTACCTCAGCCCCCACCGCAACTCCGTCGTGCACCGCCTTTTGAAATCCTAGCCCCTCACTGGGGCTCCGCCATGCCCGTGACTCAAATCCCACTTCACCGTTGGGGCTGCGAATCGTCGTTGGAGATACGGGAAAATGGCTACGGCGACGGGAACGGGAACGTTTCCGACGATGGCAGCGAACGGTGGGGAGAAGTCTGAGCGTGGGAGAAGTCTGAGCGTGGAAGAAAGAAAGATTAAAGAAGATGAGAGGTTTGATAGGGGAGAAGAGAGAAAATAGTAGAAGAAAAGTAGAAGAAAAGAGGTTAAGGGCTGTATCATTTAGGGCTGACATTTTGAGCCAAAATACCGTACCAACCAACCTACCAACCGAACCACGTATCATTTGTACCGAAGATGTTGGTAACCAATGATGTGGTATGGTAATACCGTACCACACATTTTTGATGGTATGGTAATGGTATTGAGAAAATATTACCATGGTATCACCGTACCGTGCCACATATTTATATATTAAAAATATAACTAATATTATGTGAAATTTGTGGTTTTATTTTTTTGAAAGATCTAGTCATTTGTTAATATTAGAACCAAATTAATAATTTAAAGATGCAATTTATATTTTTGTTCCAATATGATGGATATTGGTAAAAGTTTAAAATATTTTCTTAAACTAAATTTCTTGACAACTGATATTTTTTGTTCTAAACCTTACAAAAGCTTAAAATCATAATTTTCTTTTGTTTGTTATAACGTATTTATTACACAGAGTCTTGTTTTAGAGCGAGTAACCATTAGACAGGGGCATTTTATATTTGATGTAACTAATCGGGTAATTTGATATTTGTTTTTTTTTTATTGCAACGAGGTTTGATCGTATAACTTTTAAAAACTTTTAAAATGTATCGTAATGTATAAAATAATTGTAGTGCGACCTTAAAATTATTGAAACGACGTTTTTCATGATTGGTCGACCGTTAGTAGGTCTAACAAGAGGCTTTATCTATTTAGTATAATTCTTATTTTGAGTTACCTTACTTTATTATTATTAGAATATATTTAGTTTTCTAAAATTAAGATTATACAATACAAACTTTAATTATATATATTTTTTTTATGAGAGAATAATTATTTCATTATAACTTATATTTGGTGGTATTATACCATATCGTATCGATATCAACTAACTTTTGTATATTCCGATATGTTGGTATGCCAATGATTTGATACGGTATTGGTTTTTCAAATTAGTATACCGACATTGTTGGTATGGTACCTGGTATTAGTAAAAAGTGATGGTAGCCATAACTAATCCACCCCTAGTATCATCTTTTCATCTTTTTGTATTTTTCCTATTTTTTGGACAAGGGCAAAATGGTCTTTTAAACAAAATCCGGCCATCAAACGGTTGACCAAAAAGTCAACGGAGTTAAGGGTTATTTTGACACTTTCTGATATTACAGGGTTATATTGGCACTTTCAGCCTAAAATTAGGGTCATTTTAGCACTTAACTCTTTAAAAAATATGGGTTGGGTGGGTTGGGTTGGGTTGGGTTTGTGGGTTCATCACGGGTATACCCATATGGGTTGAAACTCGCGAGTTTACCCATATAAGTTGTTATATAAACCATATGGGTCACTATATGGGTCTAAACCAGTGGGTTTTACCAATATGTGTTGGTATATAAACTTATATGAGTTCATATATTGGTTGAAACCCACATATTTACCCATTTTGCCTCATGTGTTGAATACTAATTTAGCCGCGGGTTAAGAGGGTTTCAAACCCATTTATGACCCGGTCCATTTTTTACCCATTAGAAAATGGGTCGAAATAGGTCATATATACCCATATTTTTTAACATCTCACATTACCCAACTCATATCTAACCCAACCCCATTTAGTACACTAATGCATTGGCTCGAGCATAATCCATTATTGAAACGTGCTACTACGGCTTTTCCATTATCCATTGTTGAAACTCATTGCATATGACTTTTCCATTCTCCATTGTTGAAACTCATTGCATATGAGTCTGACTTATTAAATTTTGAATACTGATTTAAGTTGTCATTCTTCGAGTTTCTTCATTTGGATCATATAACCTTAAAAGGCTATTTTTGAGAGAGAAAACAGAATCTTCATATTGTTACAATTTTCACCACCTTCACATCATTCTATTGCAAATATTTTGCCTTTTCCTACATCCAATGGGTATCAGATTATTCTATTGTAAACCTTTTGCCTTTTCCTACCTCCAAAGGTATGGAATGGCACAAACAAATCAACCATACAGAGTCGAATAGAGTACAAAATTGATTACAACATTCATCATATTCAACAATGGTAGAAAAGATCGATCCATCCATCCATGCAGAATCGAAGCTATCAGATGTATGCAGTGTGCGAGAAGAAACAGTTGGAGTAGGAATTCCGTCCACGACACACAAGCAAAGCCTATTTGACATGTCACGGGAGAGATGCGAGAGCTTGCGAGACATTCCTCGTTATTCGCTCATGAATATGCTCCTGCGCCAATACATTCAAGCAACATGAGGACCTAACAAGGTTACTACTGACAAGAAGACGCAAACAGAATTCTTCACCGCTATACCTCTGTTGTAGGCAACTCAAGATGCGATTTTGTTATTGTTTCGTACAGGAACACGTAACTGTCATCATCATGTGGAAAAGTGTCATGACTAAACACATAATCTTTTAGCTTTCTGAAGTGGACAAAAATCAACAAAAGCATGTGATAGTTAGACGAGGTCATACCGCCAAGCTAATTCAGAAACCAGTTCTTCTGGAGCTTCAGGCAAGACCTAAGTGAGTATCACCATGAACAGTCAGGATGTAAATATTGATTGTAAAGCTAATTTGGTCGAATAATCAACATCCATCTAAAGAGGATTACCTCATCTTCATATGGGTCGCATTGATTTTTAAACCACAGCCTCAAGAACTCCTGAGAAAGCATACCATTTATATTTAAAATCAGCAACTTGGATGTACATTCTAATCTTTCCATTCCTGATTGTATGCTTATTGTATTTATATATAATAACAGGACTCTTTATGTGGAACAGAGTACTTGGTTTCCTTCTACTCTAAACAATCCATCCCTAAAGAATAATAAGAACGGACGAGCAGCAAACCTTGTCGACATTCTCAGGTTCGAGGCCATTCCAAAAGCGTTCTTGATAAGAATGAGCAATCCAGTATCTACTTGAATCCGGTGTATGCACCTGTTTGTGAGATTGAAGTGAATAAAAGACTTGGCAAATATACTTGAGAGGAGTGGAGAAAGAGAACATGGAGCTTACCTCGTCAATTAAATATATAGTCCCATCAGGCGCCTTTCCAAACTCATATTTGGTGTCCACCAGTATCAGGCCTTGTTGGATTGCTATACGCTACAAGTGGAACACATAGGAAGATTTTTTTAAAAAAGTACAACAAATTCAGATACAATCTCTCATAAACAAGATTAAAAATAAGTGCAAAGCAGCCAAGTGTCTAATTGCACCCACCGATTTACATACAGACAACAGCCAGGTGGGAAATGAGCAATTCTATCGAGCCCTCTTAAGAGAAAACATGTACCAAACCTTGAGCCCTCTAAGAATTTATCCACAACACTCAAAAACAATATCCACATATAGTTATATACAATTAAGAAGTAACGGTTGTACATTTGGAGTCCTCCGGTAAGTAATTTGATAGATCTAAAGATATTTTGGCCAAATTACTGCAATCACACTTAACCAAGTAAAAAGGAGGGGGAAGAGGGTTACCTGGCCATATTCAAATAGCCTTAGGGCCATTTTTCTTGTTTCCTCATAATCTTCTCTCGTCATTAAACCACTTTGTATTATCTGAAAAATAAAATTTTGAGCATAAAATCATGTCAGGGAATTGATTGCCTACTTGTCTGCATGCGGAAAAAGGAAAAGCTTTACATGGCATATAACAAATTTAAAATTTTCTTTAATGAAATGCACCTCGTCGGGAGTAACAGGAACATCATGATCAGCAGCTTTAGTGGTCGGTGTTAGAATATTTGCGGGTAGCTTCTGATTTTTCACCATGCCTGTAACCATTTCATTGAAAATTCAAATACACAAACAGGTACTAAGAACGTGAAATTGAAACTAGTAACAAGCCATACCATCAGGGAGTATATTTCCGCAATAATTCCGAACACCTTTTCTATATACGGTCCACAATGATGTATCCGTGCTTCCAGTCACATATCCCCTTACTGAAGTATCAAAATTCATTTAAACCAAATTATTCATGGCTGTGATGTGCATGATTACCAAAAAAGGAACACCATGTTTATCACGTTACAAAAAGTGGAAGCAGAAATGACAAAACGACATTAAATTCAAAGAATCTGGTGAAACCGGACAACATTAATGACAAACATGAAAAACAATCTCACCGACAAATTCCACGGGAAACACGGAGCATTTCTTCGCAATCGTCACATTTTTGTCTGGAACGGCTACAACTGCATTAGGAGCAATGTGCTGAGTTTGATTAAACCACCACAAACTTGTCTCATTCAGCACGTGGCCCTTGAATGGAATCGAAGCAAGAACTCTATCAAATGCACTCTGCCTATCTGTCGTAACCAGAACAAGATAATCCCCTCCATCATAGATATCCCTGACCTACAAACAACTTCATTATCAGCAAATGCAAAACCATGTATCATACACCTATGACATTAAAACCTCTTCATCTGATTCAAGGTTTTCGATTATTGAAGGTAAATTAATTAACTTTACTCCTTTTCCAGGTTTTCCTAACCTCAATTCCAGGCAGATACGTTCATTTTTTATATTTAAGCACTGTTTGAGTTCATATACACAATCATACACACAAACTACAACTCTATAAACATCATTCAATCAAAAAGGGAAGAACTTTACAATGAAAACACCAAAAAAACACGCATACCTTCCCTCTGATTTTCGATTTGAGACCAGGCACAGTAGAATCGAGATGAGTTTCGGACAGACAATTTCCCAGCTCCAAAGACTTCTGAACAGCTTCCATCACCTCGCTCCGTCGGTCGCCGCCGGTCAACCCCTCCAGAGACAGCGGCGGAAGGTTCAGGATGGAAGAAATCGGCGCCGCCGGCGATGACGACGACGAAGACGAATTAATCGCAACCGATTGCGAGCTCCCCTTCGGTTTCCCCGACACCTTTCTACACATAGACGATGAAAAGGGCAAAGGATTCTTCTGCGTCCCGAAAAACAAGGTTTTTGGAGGGTTTAAGATAGCTCTGACGCATTGCTCCGCCATGTTTGCTCTTCTTCTTCTTCTTTGTCTGCTATGAATACAAGAATTTTCGCTCCTTTTCTTTGTCTGATTTCTAGAGTCGCGACTGAGTGACATGCGCGACTGAAGTCATCGTGAGTGAGTAACACGCGCAGCTTCGTCTTCTGCCATGGTCATGTTTTGATTGGTAAAAGACATATATACCCCTGTGAAAACCTTCATCTGAGAATCGGAATAAGCCCCAATTAAATTAACTCATTCCAATTTCCGGGTTTGTGTTCTGCTCTCCAGTTTGCTTCACATATTACTCCAATTTCGTGTTCTTATAAATTTAGATTAGCTGAACAAGTGCTTGAAACTTGTATTTTGTTGTAGCCTTCTGAGTCAATCGAAAGCATGTCCGAACATGTTCAATCGAGCTTGAAAGGGTTTAATGGCGCCACTTCTTTTCTGAATCTTTGATAATGTTCAGGTCTGTTTTTACGCGTTTTGATCCTGTTATGTTCGACCCATTTCGTTATTATCTCTAATATAGCTCTAGTAATGTTCTTCAGGTATAGTTCTTGCTTATGTTCTTCAAATTGCTTTATCAAGTATAAGTTGTCAAGTATATGACTTTTCGGAGGTTCTTGTTTCAGCTTGAAGGGGGAGGGAAAGATAATGTCAGGGGTCAAGAGTTCAAGTACTGTATGCACAAGTAAGAATTTTTTTTTTTTGGGTATTATCTTCTATGATAGTATTCTTGATTTACATTTGATGATTATGGCTTTATAATGATAGACACAGGATAATGATTAGAATGATTTCATGACTTCCTATCTCTTCTTTCTGAGCTACATGGAAGTCATCAAAAAACAATCTTGAGTTAGGTTCTGAGTGCTAAAGTATAACTTGTTTGCTTTGTACATTAGATAGTTGATATAAAGAGGAAGAGAATGGGAGGGGGGATAGGGCTGGGCATACCCTTTGTGCCAAACTTTATGCACGAAGCTAATAATTTAGTGGAGGGAGGCAGAAGGCCTATGCATTTCAGTGATAACTGCAGTTACCGCACTATCAGAAAGCTAGTCAGTAGGACAAATTCTCAATTGGAGTAAAGCTGCTTTTATGAGTTGCTAACAGCCTAAGAATAACCTACTGAGAGATATGCTTCGTAAGATGAGAGTGATCTGGTGGACCTACATATAGCCTGGAATTAGTAGGACGTTTTGAGGTTAGGCAATACCAGAAGAATCTGAAAACACACGGATGTGATGATCTCTTAGAGTCAAAGACATAAATTGGTGCATCAACTCAAACAAAGGATAGGGATAGGGAGTACCCGAATCTGAAAAGACACTGATGAACATTTGAAGTCGAAGACATCAACTCGACCAGAGGATAGGGATAGGGTCCATAGGGAGTACCAGAATCTGAAAAGACACTGATGAACATTTGAAGTCGAAGACATAAATTGGTGCACATATCTCTGATTACCAAACACAAGCTATTGGGATGCTCTTGCAATGGTGTTTTAGATTATTAAATAAAGTTTGTCTAGTAGTCGCAGGATTGTTTTTGGATGTTTGTGCGATGATGTTTCTTCATCTAACATAGGTAGAGTCTGAATCTCAATCATCTTTCAAAACTCTAGAAAGCTTTCAGTCTTATACTACCATTCAATGCATCTTAATAATCTTGATATTATTTATGACTCTTTCAAGTTGATGACATCTTTCTTATAGTGAAATTCTAACGTTTTGCAGGGCAGGTTCCTAGATTGGTTGGCAAATCAATGCAAAAGACATTATAGGAGAATTAGTGGTAGAGATGCAGTCTCGATAGGTATGAGCTTGTATTGAGAATATAAGTTTGATAAGCATCACCTTGCTGTTATCTTTTGGCGGCATTTGTTAATCTTACACACAGTCCAGTTGTTTACAGTTGATAATTGATAATCTAGCAATTGCTAATTTCCTTTTCATGAGCTTAGTCCTATGGTGCTTTTATGTCAAATTGCACATTGTAAAAGTGCTGGAAATAATAACCCTTTTCATGATTTTTGTGATTTGTTGAAAAGTATCTCTTCCGAGCAATGTTTGAGCATGAGAAGCAAGATGACGTTCTAGTTTTATGACTAGCTCCAGTTTGGTTCATCTTCAATTTGCATCTTGATACATGTTCGCAGCATGAGTAATTGTTTTACTGATTTTCCTTCTTCCCCTTTCAACAGACTCGCAAGGATTTATCTGCCTTCGAAGATGCCTTTGATGCCCCATCAGAGACCATCCCAGAGAAGCCAGTGCCATTTACAGAAGGTGCTTATTCACGTTTTTACTTATTCAAGAGGCCATTTTCCATGTTTAGATGAACTACAGTACCATTACTTTCCTTGACTATATTGGTCTTCACTTTAGTAAGCAACTTATGTTTTCTTACGCACACTTATGTATAGATCTGTTGTTGGATTTGACATAGCTATGCATTTTGTGTTATTCATTCTAAGCTCCATAGTCGTGGATGTTTGATTTCTTCATATGAAGCGTAGCTGCTTTTGGTGTTTCTAGTTCCGATCTTAAACTTTGTTTCTGACTATTTTTTCTGCTTCTGCTGTTTAAAGCCATAGTTTTTAGTTAGAAACACCTTGTGTTTCCCCTGTCAATCAAGAAGCCATTTACGAGAGTATTATATGGATCTCGATTCTGGTTCTTGTGCTTGTTAGTTGAAGCCATAAACACCTTTAATCAATCTCCCCCCAATTTCTAATTCATTGTGACAAGTTTAATGTATCAGTCCAATTCCCTCCTTCATTTTAATGCATTGCCAAATGGGTCATGGTTTTAATTTACAACAATATTATTGGGTTTTTTCAGTACTCATATGAAAACTGACATTAATCATTACTTAGATCCCACGTGAGTATGAAGAAATGCAGTTGTGCAGAGAATCTTGTTCAGTTGTTCGGATGCTGTGCACATGTCAACAACCGGATATTAGTTTACAGGTAACTAGAAATTAATAGTGTTGATTCTGCATTACTTGGTAATATGTTTATTCTGAAAGAAATTTCTTTTCTTTTCATAATCAAGTGATCTATGCAATACTCGAGTCTTTTGTTTGCTGGCAGGTAGGCATAGATTCAGTGCCGAGGATCTTGCCAATGGTAGTTCTTTTTCGCCCTTCAAATCTCTCCAAATTCCTGACCCGCAAGAGCTCCTTAATTCTACCGCACTGTAAATTCCCGTCCTCCAATGGAGCACCCGATGATGGAACCCTCGGAATGCACCTCCAGGAACTCCATAACTTACTGCAACACAACTCTCCCGAAACCGCCAAGAGACTTCTTCTCACCATCGCCGCTTCCACCACAGTTTCTCAGCTGTACCCACTTTTCTCCCAATCAGAATCAGGGCCCCTCCTGACCGATGTGCTGCTCTCTCTTTACGCAGAATCCAAGCGCCCCGGTGAAGCCGCCCAACTGTATGATCTGGTGAATAGTGACCGCATGTGCCCTTCGCTTTCTGCTTTCAACCTGTTTCTTGAATCCCTGGTTACTTCCAAGCAGTATAAAAAGTCCCTCGAGGTGTTCTCTCGCGCTCTTGATCTGGGCATGCGGGTTGATAATTTTAGCTACGGCAAGGCGGTGCAGTCGGCTGTTAAGTTGGGGGCTGGGTTTTAAAAAGTGCAAAGTGCAGTGAAGCGCTAACGGCAATTAAGAACTAAATGACTAAGATTGAAGGATTCTTAAATTATTATGAAGTCATTTAAGGCTCTAATCTCTAGTCATCGGAAAAATCATCTTCTTCACCAAAAGTATCCTCATAGATCTCATCTCCATCCCTAAACTCCATATCATTTCCCATATCCCCCTCGATCTCTTCTTCATCCTCATCAAGAAGGTTTATTCTTCGAGGAATTGAACTAGAAGAGGGCTTAAGAAGACTCTTCCCTTTGTCCTTTCTCACGGCTCTAGCTCTTGTAACATAGCTAGGCAACAAAATCACACTCATAAACACCATGACCCTAGTAGCCTTAAACAAGAACCCTCAAAACATAGAATTCGAATAATTGTTGTTACAACTTATAGTTTTCAAAGACTTCAGGCAGAAAAGTAATCAAGATATTCATAACAAGACCAGCCTGCCTAAGGCATGCCAACATTAAAGAAGATATCTTGATATTTTATGCTTTAAGAGGAGCCCATGTGTAACGTTGAAATTTTATGAGTAGAAGTACAATACTTATCTCAACAAAACTCTGATGGTCCTCCACAAGTTCACAATACACCACAAGTTAAACAGAATATTACAGCAATAATATCATCAAATTTATGCATGCATTAAAACACTAAAAATCACAACATCATGAAACCAGCCCCATGGTTAAATTGGTGTAAAAACTCAGCCCATGCTTAAACTAAAGCAAACACAATAAATTTTGAAGAAGAAAAAATAGCCCATAAATAAAAAGTGGAACATAAGTCTGAATCGGTATTTTTTTTTGAAAAAAGTTAAGTTGCAGATGAGAAGAGAAGAAGAAAAAAGTTATTTACCTCATATGCTGTCTTTGTCATCTGTTTTTTGAGAACTGAAGCTGGCTGTACAGGTCTGCCGACGAAGAGGAGAACTAGATCGCAGTGAAGATATGAAGAAAACAGAGTCGTTCTGTTTATTTTGAGTCGTTTTCTTTATTTTGCATACTTTCCATTATTTATTCTAACCTTCTATACTATTCCCTTATGGCCCAAAGCATTTCAACCCATATAAAAAGAAAAGAAAACAAAAAACAGCCTAACTGCGCTTTTCGACTGAAAGCACACTTTTTTCCACTAAAAGCGCTTCGACGAAAGCGCGCATTTTTTGTCTGCACGAGTGCTTCTTCACAAAAAGTGCTCAGGGTAGCGCTCAACGCTTTTTATCGCTTAAAGCGCGCTTAAGCACACTTTTTAAAACCCAGCTAGAGGTATAGTGGCATTGTTACGATCACAAGTTTTGCCAGCGTTGTCCTCTCCTCTCTACCAAGCTATGTATCATACGTTGCTCTGATTCTCTGTTATGCTTTTGTATGTTGGGCATCTTGATTTTTGCAATTGTATTTCCATACCTAAATACTTCCTTCTTCTGTCTTGTGAATGTTGAGAGTGTATCTTATGTACTTTTCCGCTTGTCCTGTTCTGTTCTTGCTGACTTGAATTGCTGATTTCTCAAAATTAATTCTGGCCTGAGAATCTTGAAAAATCATTTAATCACTTGCTAATTGCCTCATTTCCTTCTTCGTACATTCCATAAACAAAATATTGTCATGAACCCATGAACTTTTTAAGTAGGCTTGTTAGGAACTAATGACATGTGATGAATAAATATGGTGATGGGGAACATCTTTATATGAGCCATCAGATTGCCCTAAAGAATTCTAACTGCCAATTGTTCACTTTTATTGACATTATCACTATGAAGGTGCATGCTAGGATGAGATGTATCCAATTATGAGGCATTCCCATTTTTGTTACAACTTTTAAATAGTAAGTCCTCGATACCCAATCATATTTTAGATAGCGTTAATGCCATTTTCATCTCTAAAGTGGATCACATTCCTAGCCCCCACCCATTTAGACATGCACATTTTAGACCATGATTTCTAGTAAATGTCTC